>JABBWB010000033.1:0-225147 GCA_016628085.1 Suillus occidentalis
ATACGCAATACTCCCCCACCCCGGCCCACCCGTATATGTCATATTCCACCCCCTCGGCCCACCCGTCCATGCAATCAATATTTTATACCACCCTCGGCCCACCCGTATATGTAATATTCCACCACCTCGGCCCACCCGTCAATGCAATCAATATTTTATACCACCCTCGGCCCATCCGTATATGTAATATTCCACCACCTCGGCCCACCCTTATATGTAATACACCCCCCCTCGGCCCACCCGTCTATATAATAATGTTTGCCTTACACCTCTCTTCAGCCCAGCTGTCTATAATATCCTACTCTACATATTACCTGCATGGGCCCACCCATCTCCATGAATCATCATATTTCCCCGGCCCATCCGTCAACATCAACAATATATATATCATTGGCATACATGGGCCCACCCGTACCCATCGGAAATAATTGTACTCCCGGCCCATCCGTCATCATCGAGGATATACACAACATGGGCCCATGGTCCGCTGGCCCGTCTGATACGGGATATTATGTAGGTCGGGTGGCCCGTATGATACGGAATTTGTCACTGAAGGGGCTCTAAGAGCCATCTGAAGGCAACTGCTGCCGTGGCCGAGCCAAATGCTCATGGGCAATGCAATGTAGCACTTCCATGGTTTTGGTCACTCGATGTCCCAGGCGATTTAGTCAGCAGCGATTGGATGAATGAATGTGGGGTTTCTTTCTCAGGGATCATTGCATTTTCATTGACAGACAATAGTTTATAGAGTGCATTGGCTTTGCACAAAAGCCATGTGCGACCGGTGGGCAGAAGAACTTGTCCTTGTTGAGCATGAGATGAAATGGACGTTGGAATTTTTCCTCTTCAAGGCTAGCACATGGTTGACCAGGATGACCCTTGGTGATTCACTCTTGGAGGGGCACAAGTGTTACATGATGTGACAGGCAAAGATGTATCAAGAACTTGCTACACATACAGAGGAACAGTTCAGCAAGGCAAATCTGACATTCCAGCAGTGTTCATAACAACCTGATATACAATATTCAATGCATAGATACCATTTGCAATACATCCTGCATTGTTTGAGCATATGTGGCGTTTAAGACCGGCAATTACCATTGGCCACAATGACCGGATCAAATGATATGACCACAATGGTTTGTTTAAAGCTCTGACAATTTGAAGGCCAACTTGATCAATCTACTCCTTCATTGTTAACCATCATGACCGACAAAATCCCCCTGCAGATAGCTGCAGCCATGGATTTAATATCTGGGATGTGGCAAACACTTTTGAATATGTCACATCCAGATTCACCACGATCCATATGGCACTATCTCACAGATCCAACTTCACCACTGCCTATATGTATTCCTTTACCTAACACCTCATCTGGGAAGCGGAGGTGAGCTTGTCTTATTCTAATGGCCGATTCTGTACTCATGGCAATGTTATAGCACTTTGTCATTCCCTTCGTCAGCTTATGTGCAGTGTTGGACATCAATTTAACAATGCCACAGTATCTGAGAGATGTGCTGCTTCATATTACATCTTTCTGGACCGAGCCATATAATAACTGGAAGCTCTTCTTGGCTTTTCAGAGGCTCCCACATGAGTCTCCAGTCGATCCAATAGATGCCTATTGTTTGGTCCTCAAATATGCCCACACCTGGTGGCATACCTATATTGAGGTCCAGCCATTTGAGATGCCTCTGCAGCTGTCAGTCACCAAGGTCAAGGTCCTTGTGGAAAATCATTTCAAGCAGCAAGTAAGTGGTTGTTTTTTCATCATCCGCAGGCATGCTAATTCACCCCACTAGCCTGGCATAAAATTGATGGTGCCCAAACCTGTTGTACACACTGACAGCCAGGATCCACTCTTACATCAGCTCTGCGTCCTGAGGAATGAAGTTGCCCATCTTGGGTTGGAAAGCAGCTGACTCTCATGCGGCAGTTGAGGTGCTGGAGGATGATTACAATGCTGGCCAGATAGGTACATTGCCAGCAGAACCGTTTCGCCTGTAGAGAACTTTCCAGTTTGATAGAATACATATATAGGAATGTGTGAATAATAGGATTTGTCTGCGCATGTATACTACAAGTTCTTCAAAATTTGCAATTGATAATCCCATCCAGACATATTGAAAGCCCCTTCTGGGTGTATTAACGGATAAAGATTATTCCTGTAAGTTTACGTGCAGTCTAATTACATGGATGCTGTTGCATCTTGGCTAGGTTCATTACATCATGAAGACAGCTTAAGATGTAGGAAAAATTCGCTGTGCCCTTTGCTTCACACCATGAAATCAGAGGAGTATTGGGAATCCTACCATGAACATCCTGGCGCACTTGACCTACTGTGTCATCTGACATCACAAGATTGGGCTCTCAATGTCACCAACATTGCAAGCGCATGGGTGGAGCAGCAGTTTGCAGCTCATGTTGCTGGTAAACCTCTAGTGCCAGCCCCGGTGGCACTGGACCCAGAGATGATGATAGCTTGTGGACAGTTGGCCTCTGTGCTTGCAGAGGCATATCAACATCCTAGTATGTGATGTAAAATATGTCCAGTGGGTGATTAACTTTCTCTCAGTCAAGGCAGACATTGATATGATCCGATACAATGAGGCATTGACCAAATGTGAGTCCAGGCTGAATGATGCTTGGGAAGATGAGTTAGAATCTCTGTTGACTCCCAGCTGCATCAACATATCACCCTGTTGGTTTCAACAGGGGCACGAGGTTTGCAATGAGTACCCTGAACTTATGACAGGTCTGACGTATTTAAAGCACCATGGACCACCGCCTACTTACCCCAAAGATGGATTTATGCTGGAAGTCTCTGTGACCTTAAAAGCTGATGAAAGTCACTCTCTCGTGTTGAATATGCAATGGCCTGGGCTGTTGTCATCGGCCATCCTGCGTGTTATGCACCCTCAGTTGTACCGGGTGTCAATATCCACTCAGGTAGAACTTGGGTGTTGGGCAGCTGCAAACAGGCAGGACCAGATGTACCAATGTCTTCAGCAGTGGACATCCGTGTATACAGGTGCTGCCATTATTTGCAACTGGCAGTCGCCTTTCCATTGGGATCCCAAATGCCCTCTGGAAGGTTTCGATATCCTAACTTGCATACATAGGAGGCTATGATAATGGCGTCATGCAGTTAACAAACTTGGCCATAGATCTTGCTTATGATTCTGGTGTCATGGTGAGTTATTCTGGCTGGCTTGTGAGGCACAGCATCAGGGTGGGCGAAGGTGACAGAATCGTATGGGCTTGGTTCATGCACGATAGTGTGCATAATTATGTCTGGACCCCACATACAGAGTATGCAAAATACAGTTTGGCCGATTTCACCATATATTGCAGTTCGATATAGTTCATTGTCTGTAGCTGTTTGTTGTCATATGCCTTTTACTCAATATGTTGAATCGGATATGGACTCGCTTTTATGACATGCAAGAATAGGATTTCTGGACTGTTGAGTGGCCCAGAAAGCAGACCAGGAACACCCAGGGAGCAATACTTCTGTTAAATCAAATGTGAAACTGTTCCATTCATAGATCTCTGCTGCCAACTGTCAGCAACTGACATGTAAGCTGTTGCATCCTGATATCTGTCAATGAGCTAAAGTATTCTTATTATATCTGTGATACTGGGTGCAATACTGCTAATACGCTGTGTCCCAGCTTGGAGACTGATTGTATCTGTGTCTCACCTCTAAACAGGTGATGTTCCAATTGCCACGGATGTCAATCACCAGGAATAAGAATGCAGCACCTACTGCACATCCAGCATAGCTTGCCTCTTGAATTGCATTGCTGAACAACTTATGTCTGACATTAAAATCTGCCCAGGCAGGCATGTGGAGACCTGCATTTCACTTTGCATTTACTCTCAACCATTCCCAGTGCAATTCCAAGATGGTGCAGTTCAACTTTGGATGATGGTGCAATTTGACATAGCCAGCAGCCGTGGTTGATTCTTCAGCTTCAGAGGAGTCAATATTATATTGCACAAAAGTTCCCCAGTACACAGAATGCTAAGACAACATTTTCAAATGCTACATTACGGTTTCTTGCCTAATGTTCAGAAGTGCTCTCAGTCATATGCCCCCCAAGTCCCTCAAATCAGTGGAGGTCCTATGAATACCCTGTCAACCCGATCAACCCCACTGGCCCCCTCCTGAATTTAAGAGCCAATTGTTGAGCATGATGGTGAGCTCGCCCATACCATATATCTCACCAGGAAACATTACCAATTTGCTCAGATGCTGTCTATCAACCAATGGATGTGTTAGTGGTTGCTACTGATAGTGCTCCTCCTGCCACAGACGTTGAAGTTCAAATGACAGTTCCTTTGCTGACCAAGGTCACACAGGTTCAAGATGAAGCTCCCTTGCCTGCCATGGTTGCTAGGGTCCGAGAAGAACTTTCGCCTACCATGGTTGCTAGGGTCTAAGATGAAGCTGCAACGGTTAACAATGACTTCGAAGAAGCATCTCCACCTATGATCGCCTGCCCAGTGGAGCCACAGCCAAGTGCTAGAGACATTTTACAAGCCATCCATGACCTTTGGAGTAAATTTGACCTCCTTGCAACCAACGATTGGGTGGATGCATTGGAGGCAAGGGTTGGTGGAATGGAGCAGGTCATTGGCCAAAGGTTGGCAACTTTGGAGAAATGCATAAATGCCTCTAATGCACAATGGAAGGCAATGTCATTGTTGGTGGGGCATCTGGCTAATGGTATCCGGGAGCACGCAGATGATCTCTTAGCCCACTGCCCCCAACCAAACAATATAATATATGCCCCACCTCAACATCACCATACAAACCTCCCATCCTGGCTGGCCCACAACATTGCCTGTGATGAAGACTCTGGTTCGATCCTTGGCAGACAGTGGACTCATGCATGGGATCCGTCTGTAGTAACTGGTGCAGAAGGTCATATTGGGACGTCGTTATCAGCTATGCAGATGGTCAATGTTCCGCCCATGCCTGTTGCTCGGGCTAATTCATTTGCATCATTGTCATTGTCAAGCCCTATTTCGGCAATCTCCAAAAAGTAGCCCACTCTGTAGTAATGCTATTGTACTTCATTCACTGATTGCAATGAAAGATATACAACCATCGCTGGGCTGGTGACTTACAAATCCAACATCCGGCACTTACCCCAGTTGCATGTTGCTCCCAGTCATTTCATTGCCGGATTGTCAAATGCATCTGAAAACATGGATGAATTCAGAAATGCTGCTGCACCATACTATCATTACCTGGTACATTGCATGGAGATCAACAGATGAATGGTTGGGCCTGTTTATTGCTGATGCCGAGATAGAATGCAGGTGCTGCAATCACATTCATTCTTTGAGATAAGGTTCACCTTGCTAGTGGCATGGAATATTATATTTTCATTGTGACGGTATCCAGCTCCCGGAATGTGTTCATTTCTAGTCACTGGATTATGTCTGGACTCCTACATGCTTGCCATATTACATTTTAGTCACAGGGTAACGGACAAGCCCTTACAGGTCATCCCGATGAATACAATATGCAAGGTTATCCAACTTCCAGCATGCAATCTGTTTTGCAATCATGTCCTGGATCATCATGAATTGTGTTTGAAATGACATTCTGCATGGCAGAGTTTCTGAACATAGTACGCATTCTAGTACAAGCATACATTCCATTACAGGCATACATTCCATTACAAGCCTATATTCTATTACAAGCATACATTCATATAGGGATACATTCTAAATCCATGATTTTCTACCCAAGATCCTTACTCCCTTTGGATCGGGCTGGAGGGTTGGGATGAGGCGATTGAATCAGCCTCCCAACCCGAGATGCCCGGCGGCCCAGACTGCTCTGCAACTGACTCCTGGTGAATGGTTCCGGAGGGACATGGAAAGCTTGTCCAGAGTTAAGGACATGGCTCGGTGTTGCTCCTCAGAGGCATTGAGGTGTTGCTCCAACGCTGCCAACCGCTTGCCCTATATCTCCTCTACCGCACCAACCCTTGCCTCCAAGGCATCCACCCACTCACTGGTGGCAAGGAGGTCAAACCTCCTGCTGAGGTCCTGGATGCCCTGAAAAATGTCTCTTGCCGTGGGCTTCGGTTCCCCAGTCTGTGCAGTGGGGGGTTGCAGTTGCTCTAGGGGAGTGTGAGTTGATGGCGGACTGTATGCCAAATGAAGTTGCTTACCATCAAGTGCGATCTTGACCACTCAGGGTTTGGGGGCACAGGACTTGGACTGTTTGACAGGAATTATGGCGGTTTCCAGTCCCTTGGCCACCTGCATCCTTTTCCGGACACTGACGCCATCAATTACACATGCTACTTTCATAGCATCGCAATTGCCACAGGCAAGCCTGGTGAACCTGACCTTCTTGTTGGGGAGAATGAGGTAAGGCATGCCCAACTTCTTGCACTTGTTGCATTTCTGGGTGTGGTGGTGAACAGAATGCTGGAATGCTAATTAGCGATCTGCCAATGCTAGTCTGCCGACACACTCACCTCTACCGGCGTGACGACAGTGCCATCAAGGCCCTAATCAGCAGGCTGAAGGGATATCAGCCAGCAACCAGAGATACATCGTCTATTTACTCACCTTTGTGTTGGCATCCTAGAAGCCGTCATCGGCGATCTCGCAAACTGAGTCCAGACTTGTTGAACCCAATGCTTCCTCCTTGGGGAAAACGTTGCATTAGCAATGTCTTATCAAAGAGGATTGGCAGACTTACTTTTTGAGTGCTTGCCTCTTGCTTCTTGTGCTTGGGGGTTGGCTCTTGGGACTTTGTGGCATCATTGGCCAATTTCCTTTTGACATGACCCGGCACAAATGGGTTGTGCTTAGGTGCAGGGTGTGGGGGCAAGGGTGGGGATGAGGGTAAGGGAGACACAGATGCCAGGGTGAGAGGAGTCAGCAGAGTTAGCTGAACCTCCACAGTTGTTGTCCCAGGCTGATCAGTGATGTTGTCATCCTCTTGGACAACCGGCCCTAGTTGCTTGCTGGGACTGTCGTCATTGGGCAGACTGTAGCCCACTGTCTTCTGGAACCGTGGATGGGTCTTGATGCGCTGATCTTGATCTGACACAGTGGTCCAATCCAGAACTGTTTCAAAGGTTCCAGCCTTTGAACACTCCCGGATGACGGCTGTGCAGGACCATAATTTTGGGGAGAATGACATAGCATCCGCCCCATACTGTTTAATGTCTTTTGCCTGGAATAGATGTGTCAGAAAGAATGGGATGAAGAAAGATCCAGACTCACCACACATCTGGTGATCTCATTGGATAGTTTCAAGGCCTGGGGGTCGCCCTGAGCAAGCTTTACGCAACACCTCATGAGCAATTGCGCATCTGCCAATGTGGCATTGAGGGCATTGTTTGCTGTCTCTGATGCTGACATTGCGGTTGTGATGATTTGGAAATGATGATGTCGGAGATGATAGCTGGTATGGAAAGGTAGATGATCTTGACAGACTTGCTGAAGCTCCAAGGTTTTTATAGTTGCACCAGTTGTGGACTTTTCTTGGCTTCTGTGGACTTTCTGAGCTTGTGTGGACTTTTCTGATTGTCTTTGATCTTTTCCGAGTGTCTGTGGACTCGCTTTACTATGGAGTCCACAATCATTGTCTGATGCATTGAATAGATCAAAGCCATACTTGAAATTCTAAAGCAAGTATTCTAAGCAGAAATATGATTTGGGTAGACTAACACAGGCGGTTCAACTGGATACAAGTTGGCAGATGCATTTCCGATGAAGGATCTTCAACTCAGCTGAGGGTGCAGCTGATATAAATGTTGAAGGGAAGAGAAAAAGTGCGATAGGCTCGTCCCTTAGGGGATGCAAGAGAGCTGGGATCCACAGGTGACAACTCTAGGGGGAAATGCGCGAAGCGCGGGAACAAAGGCGCTATAGGGGCGCGAAGCGTGGGAAAGTCGCGCGCTGTAAAGCAGAACTGTGCGAAAGCGGTATGCGGACGATACTGAGACTTAATGATGCATTATGGCATGAGGTGCGATGCAGATATGACCACTAGAGCTAACTGCTACTAGGGCTTGCAATGTATTCTTCAAAACATGATAAAAAACTTGGAGTAAGATGTAGTCAAAACTGAAGTGTAGTGTGAAGTGATAATGAGAGTGTTGGTAAAAAGGTGTAATAAAATAAACATGGTACGATGTTTAAATAAATGATAAATGGAGAAATGTATACCTGGGAACTTGGTTGGACATGGGAAAATACTCTGGGAAGTCTGGTGCCCTATGGCGCTTAGGTGCGGGAAAATTCGCCTAAGGCGCGCGCAAGTTGCGCAAGTGTCGCCTATGTTGCGTTTGTGTTGCCTATGTCGCGCAAACATCGTGTTTATTGCACTAGTGTTGCGTTGCATGCGTAGTATTGTAGACTTGACCTACATCGCAAAATAGGCCATTGTGAGGCTACTCAGGATCGAGTCTCTACATCTCCTGGGGGCTTAAATTCTGAGTGTCCCCACTCAGTGCATCAAGTGGTGAAATCAAGCAAAGTTGTGATGGGGGAATGTGCAGCGATGAACAGGCGTAATGTGAGCATGGCTGAAGCGACTGTGATGAGGCGAGACTGGCATAGCTATGGCATGCGAAGAAGGCGAAAGGCGCGGGAAAGCGCGTGCATAAGGCGCCATAGGGGCGTGAAAGCGTGGTAGAATAGCGGATTGCGCGAAGTGACTCTGGTGTGTGCAAACACAACAAAAGCTCATGGATATGATGGTGGTGACTGCCTGAATGATGTGTGGTTATGGGAGTGACTGCAGTGATGCAAGAGTGATGTGTCTATAGCGCGTGAATAAGGCGACATAGGCGCGCAAAGCGCGGGAACATTGCGCCTTGCAAAGCGAAAGTGCGCAAACATGGGATTCAAGCGAGAACAACTCTTCAGGATGGTGTGAGGGCATGAACTCATGATGGCAATAGATGGCTGATGCTGTGAGTATGTCGTGACTGTGGCGCGTTAGGCGCGGGAAAGTTCACGCTAGAGGCGCCTGAGGTGCGTGAATAAGGCGCGAGGCACGCAACTGTTGTGTATGTTGCGTAGGCGTCACATAGTGCAGGGAATGATGAGAAGGTGAATGTCGAATGATATCCAAGGCATAGGAGGCGAAGTTGCACGATGCAGAGGTGGTCCAACCCATGTCCAAACCAAGTCCCATTAGGTGCGCTATGAACTAGGTGCTATGGGAATGAAAGACATGAGTAAAATTATAAGTGAAAAAGCGAACATGAAATGGTGAACTTTGCAGATGTCCTGTCTGGCTTGTCTTCTTCATGCAACTATCAACATCTATACCCTCCTATGCGCAAGGCGCCTAAGTGCGGGAATAAGGCGCTATAGGTGAGTATTCTAAGGTAAAAGTGCATGGTGCCACAGCATGCGTTAGAAGTGAAAATGATATCCTACTGGGTTGGGTGGGCACAAGTCTATGGTGGTTTGGTTGTTTTTCTTCTTTTCTTCTAAGCGGATCTATAGGTGTATATATCAGTGTGTGATTAGTATTAGGGGTGATGTAATGATGGGAAAAATGAAAAGAGAAAAGCGCTGGACAAAAACCAGGGTAAAACATATGAAAAAGAGCGGTATATAGTGATTTTTAGTGAAAATGATGGCTGAAGCGGTTGAAGCGGATGAGGCGGATGATGATGTGGGGTCAGATGGTGGAGAATGATGGTGGAATGAGCGCGTGCTTGAGGCACTTGGCTCTTCTTCTTCATATTCTTTCAACTTCTTCTCCTAGTGCATTTTTGATGTCTTCTAAGTCTGTGTCTTCTAAGTCGCAATGGCGTGAGGCGAAGGCGCGTTAGGCGACAGTGTTAGGCGACAGGGAATGGTGCAATCTTCATCTCCAAGACTCTGCAACAACTTCTTCTACCAGGTATAAAACAAAACTTCTTCAAACTCGCGATAGCGGCAGACTAGTGACTGGCAGAATAAATTCTTGAACTTGGTGGCACCTGTCAGGAGCGCGCCAAGGCGAGGCGAAGCGAGGGTAGTAGAATAGCTCTACAGCATGATAGGCTGCAGGCGACTCTGGCGCGTTAGGGGGTGTTAGCACGAAATTGATTATATCCTCTGTATGCGCAAGGATAGGGTGATATACTGAAAATGCATTAGTGAGAGATCTATGTGAGGTAAATTTAGGCGAAAATGAGGCGCCAATGATGAGTATAGACACTGTATCAAGGCGCAATAGGCGCCTGGTCATGAATGGATGGTGTAAAATAGAGAATGAAAGGGTGGTATGGACGTGATAGGTAAAAACGCGAAAAATGCGAATAATGACAATTGATGTGAAGTTAAATGTGATGATGGGTGATAAAGGCAAATATGTATGTGTAAGGCATGCGCATAAGTCGCGCCTAAATGGCTGAATGAAGTATGGTTCATGCTGAATGTGAGGAATGCGATTTAAAAGAGATAAAATGATGAAAACACGATAACGCGAAAATGCGTCTGTAATGATGGGTGCGCGAGACACGTGAATTAAGGCGTGAGGCACGCGACTGTGGTGCCTGAATGAGGGAATAATGGTGAGCTTAAGTAGAGGTGAAGGTGAAATGTCTGCAACTGATGAAAAACTCCTTGAGAGTGAAAAACGTGAAACAAGCGAAAAATGCGAAATGAGATGAGGATGGATATACAATGCCTCAAAGCGCGTCACCTGTGCGACCTCAGGCACCATATGGTGCACTGGAGGCGCCTCAGGGTTGCCTAAGACATGTTCTACTTGCTGGGTGGATGACTTGGTGCATGGGTGTTTGACTGGCGCATGATAGTCACTGTAAGCGGAATACACGATATGCGCGGTATTGTCAGTAACAAATGGATGTACCAGAGACATACTCTGGTCAAAATGGGGCGTATTTTGGAGCTCTGACACTGCAGAATGCTCCTCAATAGGCGCGCTATTGTGCAATAGATATTTAGAGTCATCCCTGACCTCTGATGGTGTGATCTCCTCTAGTGGCGCTTCTGGCACATTCGCGATAGCGGTAGGTTCGCGTATTTCGTGCTGGGGTGAAACAACTTCAATAATCTGTTCTTCTGGGTCGCTCTGGGCCTCTGTAGGCTCGCCTACAATAGGCGCCTCGATATAGGCTGGTGTAAGAGCGATTTCGACGATAGGCACTTTTGGGGTAGGTGGAAGGGGAATGATGTCGTGTGTTTTGTGTACTGGCGCCATGACTGCAGCTACTGGCTGTTCTAAGGTGCATTCTGGTTGCTGAGGCATGCTTACAAGTGGCGTGTTATGGGGCGCTTCAAGGGGCGAAAGTGGAATAGCGGATATCGCGCTAGTAGGGCATGTGTAACGCTTAACAGCGCATTCTGGATACATGAACAAGGCGAAATTAGCGAAATCTTCATAGTTGTTATTACCTTCATAGCACTGAAACACCTCTCTCTCATTAGGTGCAGTATACTTCAGTGCATACTTGATGATGTCCTTATCTGACAGCCCAAGTGGTTGTGCGAGCCGTTCTACTGACTCCAGGAAGTTGACCAGCTGGGTATAGTCACCTCTATAACGTGGAGCTGCACTGTTGGTGCGCAAAGGCATGCCAAAGGAATCTACTGGCGCATTCATGGTGCGATAGGGCGGAAGCGCATGAATCGTGAATTTCGCGATTTAGGCGGAAACGCAAAAGTGTGGAATAGGCGGATATGGTGAAATAGCGGAAGGCGGAATAAGCGAAAATGCGGGGAAGTGGAATAGCGGAGTAGTGGAATGGAGTTGAATATGTGGATAAGCTGACTGATCCCCTCGCAGTGGGCTCCAGTTGAAGGATCTTCAACTCAGCTGAGGGTGCAGCTGATATAAATGTTGAAGGGAAGAGAAAAAGTGCGATAGGCTCGTCCCTTAGGGGATGCAAGAGAGCTGGGATCCACAGGTGACAACTCTAGGGGGAAATGCGCGAAGCGCGGGAACAAAGGCGCTATAGGGGCGCGAAGCGTGGGAAAGTCGCGCGCTGTAAAGCAGAACTGTGCGAAAGCGGTATGCGGACGATACTGAGACTTAATGATGCATTATGGCATGAGGTGCGATGCAGATATGACCACTAGAGCTAACTGCTACTAGGGCTTGCAATGTATTCTTCAAAACATGATAAAAAACTTGGAGTAAGATGTAGTCAAAACTGAAGTGTAGTGTGAAGTGATAATGAGAGTGTTGGTAAAAAGGTGTAATAAAATAAACATGGTACGATGTTTAAATAAATGATAAATGGAGAAATGTATACCTGGGAACTTGGTTGGACATGGGAAAATACTCTGGGAAGTCTGGCGCCCTATGGCGCTTAGGCGTGGAAAAATTCGCCTAAGTCGCGTGCGTCGCGCGAACGTCACATTTATCGTGCAAGTGTCATGTTGCATGCATGGTACTGTAGACTTGACCTACATATGAAAATGGGCCATTGTGAGGCTACCCAGGATCGAGTCTCTACACCGAAACCTGCAGCTTATACTCAGTTATTACCTTGACATGGTCGAGACACTTGGACATAAGGCTTTCTGTCTTGCAAAAATCATTTATTTACTGACACTATCTAATCTACCTACCCAGATATCCCTATGGTAACTCAGAGCAACCCTGGATCCAACAATTTTGGGATTGCCAATACCCATACCATGCTCTGCCAATGGTATGATCATGCCCTACAGGGTACCCTACAGCACTGCTGGATGTAAAGTAAGAAGAATGTAATGCCTGAGATTATGTGGTCACAACTACGATGCCATTTCACACCAGGATTCGAAGCACTTTTGGACCATGGTGTCCTGTCAGGCTGGTATGATACTAACAATACTCTCCAGCTGTACGTCCGTTTTTTTTATTTGTTCATCTCACACTGATACTGGATCATTAGGATGCTGTTTCAATAGGTGTTTATACCTTGGTTACAGTGAGAATTAGAAGCATACCAGGACCGACTCAATAACACCACCAAAAGACAAGATCAAAACAAAGTTCTGCCTCATGGCATGCCAAACCTCATATACCAGTCAGCAGAGGATTTTGGTGCATTGGACTTCAAAGTAAGTACATACTTTCTTGCATGCTGTTCATAACATGTGACCTTTGAATGTTCTGCAATCTCTAGATAAATGCTAACATCTGTCAAAGCTTTATATGGCCGGACTGCTTTGGATCAAAGCTGCTAATGGTGCAAATTTGTGAAGTGATGATAATGCCATCTTCAATATGCTTGTCACTTGTAATGTATGTTTCTTAATCCAACCTCGACAATTCCTCCATTAATGTTGGTGCTAGACAAAGTCTCCCAGTGTAAGGTTGTTTTGGATTAAGTTCTCTTTGTTACAAAAATGCGAGGCAATGACAATGCGGTACCATCCACCAGCTTGCCACCAAAGCATGGTCATTAGGTGCAAGGTGAGCAAGTTTATTCAATCTTTACAAACTCTTCAGAAAATCTTGTGCTAGATAAGGTCTTGTGATGTTAGTTTGTTTTGGTTCAAGTTCCCTTTGATATAAGGATGCAGGACAATGACAATGCGGTGCCATCCGAGAGCTTGCCATCTAGGTATGGTCATCAGGTGCAAGGTGAGCAAGTCATTCCTTTCTGCACATTCTCTTCATGAATGCTGATGCTAGATAAAGTCTTCTGATGTTAGTTTGTTTTGGTTTGAGTTCCCTTTGATATAAGGATGTGGGACGTTGATGATGCAGTGCCATCTGCAAGCTTGCTGTCTAGGTATGGTCATCAGGTGCAAGGTGAGCAAGTCATTCCTTTCTGCACATTCTCTTCATGAATGCTGATGCTAGATAAAGTCTTCTGATGTTAGTTTGTTTTGGTTTGAGTTCCCTTTGATATAAGGATGTGGGACGTTGATGATGCAGTGCCATCTGCAAGCTTGCTGTCTAGGTATGGTCATCAGGTGCAAGGTGAGCAAGCCATTCATTTCTGCACATACCCTTCATGAATGCTGACACTAGATAAAGTCTTCTGATGTTAGTTTGTTCTGGATTGAGTTCCCTATGGCACAAGGATGCGGGATGATGATGATGCGGTACCAACTGCCAGCTTGCTGTTGGGGTACAGTCATCAGGTGCAATGTGAGTCAGTCAGTTTATGCTCCACATAAGGTAACTTGGTAGCAAGGGACTACACAATCTCATGTACCTTCCTTATCACATTTATTATACGACAGGTATGGTATCATTCACATACCATGCATGACAGCATGAGAGTTCATCGTTTCCCACATGTTTTCAGCACGTTACCGCTTCCATCCAGCTCAATTAATCAACATTGCTATCAAATACCATGTTCATTCTGTATTTTCCTTTGCTTTTCAGTAACTCACAGCCACTCCCATTACCAAGATCACCCATGCACACCAGGAGTTGATGGGAAACAATGTCTTTCTAAACATGGTTTATGTTCAAGCTGCGCTTGATCATCACTGTTGAATTGTAGCTGCAGAAGAGCTAAAGATATTAATGCATTAAAATGAATGTCACAACCCAACTGGTTGCAACAAGGATTGGCACATGATATGGTGGAATGGTATGGGCCATTTTCTTTTTAATGGCAGGAATGCACAACCATATAGTGATGCTGTTAAACATTTCAAGAAAATGTCATTCAGCTGTGTCAGCAAGGGGTGCAAAGAAATCATGTTCAAGATTCTCGATCAGGGAGTGGCATTCCAGCATGCTGAACACCTCATTTCCAAAGCTTGCCAATTCCTAGTGGAGAAATTGGTGTTCGAGCCTTCATCCTCCTTGTAGCTATTCATTGGCAGTAGTTGGTGAGGACTTGGGCCCATCTCAGATAGTGTCTCATCATATTTGCAAAGACTTGTTAAATTCATGTTGTGGCGCTCAAGATCTAAAGCTTAAGTGAAGTGTTTAATACTTGAATCTTGACAAGCTTGACATACAAAGGCATCAATCAATGCAAACTCAGACTCAGAAACTCTTGACAAACATGTGCCAGCTCTTGATCAATGAAAACACAGTGGAAACTCTTGATAAAAACATGCCAGCTCTCAATCGATGAAAATGCACAGCACACAAATAATATTAGTGCACATATAACACCATAAAAAATGTCATGAGACTATGGAAAGATTACCCTTGACAGGGGCTATAACTTTGATTTTCTTTGAGAAAATTGCTAAGGTCTACCATACTCACTCCTTATCAAAATCTAATGGTAAACTATTATATTAGACAAATTATTGTCTAAGTCCAATGGATATGGTATATATATATATATATATTTGGTGGAATGATGTTGTTAAGTGGCAGCAGACCAAGTCAGCCCCAAATAACACATTATTTGTATGGGAATTGCACCCATAAGACGATGAGAATATAACACCAAGGGGAAATGCTTTATGCATGCCAGGCCTGACAGTGTGGGACTCCATGATTCGAGGAGGTCGAAACTACCTGCTGTGGCCCGGAGGAAGCTGATTCATGATACCCACTAAAACCCCTTCTTTCCGGATCCAATTATCTGGTAGATTGTCTTCATCCTTGAGGACTCCGCTCCACGTTCAGAGGACTAAATTTTCTCTCAATGCTGACTTCCATATTTTGAGGTGTTTGTGAGTAGTTTATCAAATTTTAAATGTTTGTTAATTGTCACTATCCAGTGATTATGTATTTCCTTATCTGAGTAGAATTTTTCCTCTGCATTATCAAACTTAATGATGTGTTCACATCTTAGCTTCCAGATCATGTGAGCTAATTCAGTTATCAATATAGTGAACAGTTTAGACTTTCCCTCAAGCCATTTTCCTTTACTGTCGGTGAAGTGCACAAGGTTACTTCCTAGGATTGTACCATATCTGAGGTCCAGCCAGTCTTTTTCCCATTTTTTCCAGAGTTCCTCTGCTAGTTTCCATATAATTTTCCTGTGAGTTCTCACATTTGGTAAGGATATGTTCCATGGATTCAACTTCTCCGCAGAGGTTGCATGTACCTCTATGTTTGAAGTTTGGGATGTTCTGCCAGAACTCTCCCAAGCGGTATGCCCCATGAAGGTTCTTCCAGAGGAATCCTCAGATGCCTTTTGGTAAGTCTTTATCCCTTATTGATCTTCAGATTTGCACTTCTGTGGGTGTGTCTAGGCTAATTTCTCTTGTTGCATGGTGGGTTATTGCCAGTGCTATCCTTGTCTGACGATGTTTGCGGTGTTGCAAGTTTACCTCATGTATACCTTTGTAAAACAGTCATTGCGAGCCTTGTGACATAATGATACTGGAGGTCTTGAAATGGGGATTTATTGACAATGGTATGTTGTATGTTCTTATTTCATTTTCATTTTGTTGGATGAGACTTTTGATGTTTGCCTTGTCTTGTTTATTTAGGTTTTTATCCCAGGCTTTGATGGACATTGTGGCACATCTCTCACAAAGCTCTGCTATTACTGCTTTGATTAGTTGGGAGTTTGGTGTTTGTATCCATCCTGACTTTTCTAGTCTCGGTAGGTTGGTTATCATGTCTCTTATTAATCTAGGTGTGTTGATTAATAACTCTAGTTTGTGATGTTTAGGAGTTGTTTTGGCAGCTTTGAGGATTGCAGCCCATTCTCCTGCCTCAGGTGAAGCTAAGTTATCCAGTGTTTTGAAGGTCACATTTCAGGCATTGTCTTGCCAAAACCAAAGTGTGCTGATAGCCACTACATCCCCATTGTTCGATACTTTGTGAGTGCCCCCTATGGCTATTATAAGGCTCTTATTTATTTCATGGTCTTGTAGGTTAGCTTGGTGTGCTGGTTCTTCACATTGTGTTGTGTTGGAGAAGGCTCTGAAGCCGTCCTCTATTGATGTTAATTTTGGGAGTGTGGGGTCAAATAGTATGTTGCTGGTTTTTTTTATGGCCTTAGCGTTTGCTAGATGCTGTTCGGGTAGGAGGTCTGGCACAAATTTTCATACATCAGTTGATGGGTTCCACTTAGGGAGGATGCAATGAAAGATGTCTATGGTAGTTTTTCGGCATCTGTATGGTTTGTTGCAATTGTATTGCATTTGTTCCTTATTACATCTATCACACTCACATTCTTTTTGTTCAGATGCCCTTGTGGCATTGGACTTGTCATCGCTTCGATGTTGCCAACTGTACGTATGTTATGTTTATCTCTCAAGCAGTTGGCATAGTAATAGTTATTCAGTTTATTCAGGTTTTGGCTTGCACTGATATGGAACCATCTAAGTAGTTGTTGAGCTACCTGGGGTGGGATTATACACACATCCCACTTGACGTGGTAAGCCTTAGCTACTTTTATGATTCGTTGGAGTGAGGGGGGTAGCTTCCTTGTGAGTGGCTTCCATGATTGTAGGAATGAGTTGATCTTTGCTGTTGGGTGAACAGTTGGGGCCAGTTTGGCGTATTTTGCAATTAGGGTGTTCATGAAGAAAGCCCAAGGGGGTCTTTCTTGTTCTGGTTTCAGAAGGCCTTTGAGCCACACCAGTTCAATGGCATTGTTCCTATGAGTTAGGTGCATCATATTCATTCCGCCTTCGTCTATTGGTGCACATAGGATGTCAAGGCTGACTTGGGATTTACCTTCATTGTCCCAGATGAAGTTTCTTGCTCAGTTAGTGAGTGTTTTTTCAATTTCCTTTTGCATGCCTTGCACTACTGTCAAGTATTGGGTCATGCCCCCAATGGTGCATTGTATTATGATTTTTCTACCTTCTACTGTCAGGTGACATTTCTCCCATCTTTTCAGGCTTGCATCTATTTTCTCCAGTGTTGAGGACCAGATATTGTGTTCATTTGTGCTGTTCCTGACCCATGCACCCAAGATTCTGGTTGCTGCCCTGTCTTTTGTTATATTGATATCTTCTGGTATTGGGGTGCTGTGTTTGTTCAGTTTCCTAGTTTCGAGGAGGTTCTGGCGGTATTCTTTTGTACCAATTGATATGATTTCTGTTTTAGATTTGTTAAATTTTGCTGCTGATGCATTGCACCATCTGGTTAGGATATTATTTAGGGTCTTGAAGTCATCCTTGTTTGTCAAGTAGACAGTTGTATTGTCAGCAAACATTGTGACTACTATCCTGTAAGTCATTCTGGGTTCTTTGAATCCTTTGAGGTCTGATTGGTGAAGCATTTCTGCTAGCAGTTCGATTGCCAGATCAAAAAGAAGGCATGAGAGTGGGTCCCCTTGTCTTATGCCTTGGATTATTTTGAATTTACTGCTTAATTCCCCATTGATCATAACCGCTGTTTCAGTGTTTTTGTACAGGGATTTTACTGTATTAATGAATTGGGATGGGAAGTTGAACTTTTTGAGTACTCTCCATAGGTATGAGTGCACTATCTTATCATACACCTTTTCTTGATCTAACACAACAATGGCGCCCTCTTTTTCTTCTGCCTCCATGTAGTTGATTATCATTTGTGTTAATCTTATCTGGTTAGTGATGCTCCTCCTGGGCACAAAACCAGATTGATTCTCATGGATCACTGAAGGTGCTGTACAAGCTAGCTTCAGGGCTAATGCCTTTGTGAAAATCTTATAATCACTGTTGAGCAAGGTGATGGGGCGGTAGTTCGCTATGTCTCTTCTGTCTTTCTTCTTGTACAGTGGGCACATCCAGCCTTTGGAGAAATGGGTCTCCTCTGCAACTCTGAATGTTGCTATGTCATTGTATACCTGTGTGATACATTTGGTGAGGTTGAAGTTTTCAGATTCCGTATCATCACTCTGATTTGTCAGGTCAGACACTTCTTTCAGCCATTTCTAGAACTTATATAATAGGCCATTGATTCCTGCTGCTTTGTTGTTAGGTAGCAGCTTAAGTACCTTGTCAATGTTTTCTTCTGTTAGTGTAGCTTGCATTATGAGCTTATCTTCTTCTGACAGGTGCCTGTTAATTTTGTCAAGGACCTCTTCTGTGGTATTTGCTACATCCTTTTCAGATGCGAGGTTATCTCTCTGAAGATTATTGTGGTAGCCCCTGGTGATCTTCGCCATTCGGTCAGATCTCGTTTCATATATTGGGTTGTCTGGTGTGGAGTCTAATGTTTTAAGCTCAACAATGATATCTTGGGGTTTCTATTCTTTCTCAACTTTGGACCATATCTTGCTGGTGGGTGATTCGCACTCAATTTTCATTTTCACTGCAAGGTTATCACATTGGTTCTCATGCCATTTCTTTTCTAGGCCATTTATTCATTCTTGTAATTCTAATCCAATGAGATGGCATTCTTCTTCTGGGGTGCTCTGGTCATTTAAGCATGCTTTAAGGTCAGATTTAAGGCTGTTTATGCAATTTTGAATCTTAGGGATTGATGTTCTTGCTTTGTCTCTGCAGAATTTTATTGCCATGTCTTTGAAGTTTTTGAAGATGGTTTGTGGGTTATGGGTGGCTGATCTGTCAGATAGCAAGTTTTTGATGTCAAGTTGCATGGTGTGTCCCATGTCTATGATTTGGTCTTTAATGTCTTTATCCTTCAGAATGAAGAGAGGCAGAGTCCATCTACCTCTACCCATGAAGGGCATCCTGATGTCTGATATTCTTGCTGAGATAAGTTGATGGTCAGTTGCGATTCCGGCTGGTTCTATAGTCCAATCTTTACTGAATGACAGAATATTTTCACTTATATAGATTCTGTCTATCCTTGATTGTTGGCCTCCTTGGGTGCTTGATTGTGCATAGGTATATGCGAGTAAGTCTGGGTTTTCCGCTCTCCATCTGTCTCTGAGATCTAAGCTCAACTTCAGGCACATGAGGGCTACTGTAGCATGCTTGTTGTCCTGTTTTGGCGGCAGCCTATCAAGTGTATCTTCCACAATGTTGAAGTCTCCGAGCAAAACATCTGGGGTGGGGAGGCTGGTTAGATTAGTTTGAACTTCTTCCCAGAAGACTCCATTTTTTGATGGTTCGTTTGGGGCGTACACTACTAGGATGGTAATTTTCTTGCCTTTGGTCTATGATAGCTGAACTAAGATGGCTCTGCCAGGGATGATTTCCTTGTGTGTAGCTTCTTGACTGCTTGTCAAGTGTTTATTCAGTACAATCACTATGTCTTTTGCATTCCTGTGTTTGGGATCAATTGAAGATATGATTTTTAACCTCTTGTTAAATGTTTCATTAAGGCTTGTTTCGTTGTCTTTGGAGAGGTGAGTTTCTTGAACTGCTAATATTTCTATCTTCTTTTCTTTCATTATTTGATTGATGTGCATCCATTTATCTACTCCTTCGTGCCATTGTCCTCTCATATTTAGAGAAGCTATTTTAATGGATGCTCTCATCATTTTTCTAGATGTTCTGTTGGTGTTATTTTGGGGGTTTGTTTGTGCGTGATTCCATCTCGGATTTGGCTGGCAGCCCTGTGGGGTCGATCTTGCTGTAGTATGTCTCCTTGTGGAGGGGCCCTGAGTGTCAGGGTTATTTGTGTTATGCATATTAGCATTTGCCTTGGCATATTGTGTGCTAGTTGAAGGAGTGTTATGCTCTTGTGGCTGGAGGCCATCTACAATGTCATTGTAAGCTGCTCTGTATCTGTCACCAATTCCCATATTTCCTTCATTGGGGACATGGCTGACAGATAAAGCACGGTCCTGTCTGGAATCATGGGACCATAAGCTGTAACTGTCTTCATTTGCCGTGGTTGTGGGGGGGAATAATATTGTAGTGCTAGTGGTTGAATTTACTAACCAGAGCCTCAACCATGTATCTGATTAGCACAGACTGTCCACGTCTGTGAGGGAGGGATTATGTCGTAGAGGGCTTACAATGTTGTTGAGGGCAATAATTGTTGCCATCCATGACTTCAGCCTCTTGGTGTGGCACATTCCAGACTAAAATAGGTCACCGTTGAGTGTGTAGAAGGCTTTCCTATCGAAGTTGTAGTAAATTTGGGCTCCTATAGACTCTTGCATTGTGTGGTGACCTTGATGTTTGCCTCAGTCATCAAGTCCTCATGGTCCTCATTCCAGAGATAGTCACATGTATGATTCATTAATCTGGCTTAGTTCGTTGTACATTGGTACATTGGTACTGGCCTCGACCTTTCTTTCTGCGGCCTTGGCCTCTGCCTACTAGTCCTCTTCCTCCCTGGTTAGGGTTACCTCTGGAGTTTTAAGAGGTGTGCGCTCTATTATCTAAGAATACATTAGATGTGTTGTTGTTAGTGCTTATTGTGGGGCCAAACCACCCTAAAATCTTCAGAAATGGACAGAGGCCTGTAGGGTGATCATATGACTTGCAGCCCATGTATAGGAACTGGTGGTCCTCGGAATGAACTAAGCTGGTCCCATAATCTTCTGAAGTGAACTGGAGGTCCCGGATGAGGTTTGACCACTCAAAGTAGTCTTTGAGCGATAGGTTGGGAGGGGAGTCTATGTAAATGTTCCAAACAGTGTGAGATAAGTTGCGCAAGACCACAATGCTAAGACTTGTGACTCAAATTGAGTCGATGGCTTTATTGGCCGCTTCGGCATCTGGTGAGGGTATGCATTGGTGTATGAAGTGGGATATATTGGGGTGCATGTGGATTGTTTATTTCACTAGGGCCACAATGCTGGAGTTACTTCCTTCACAGTCAGAGAAGGTGAAGTGCTTAAGTGTGCATATGTAATTTGGCAGGGGCTAGTTGTAGGGTATAAAGAAGCAGGTGATGTCTGGAGAGAAACAGACACCAAGCTCTGTCAGCCTTGTGATAGTGCTCTTGGGGATGCCCGAGATGAGGAAGTTGTAAGGGGGTTGAAGACATTCAAACAGCTCTCCCTCTGTGGATGGGGTACTGATTAGAAGAGAAGAGGCCACTACTTCTCCAATGATAAGAGCAATGAGGTTGCGCATTTTGATGTTGATCATCTGCACATTCTCCTCATATTGGGCTCTAAAAGTATGCACCCAGGCCTCACTGCAAGAGTGGGTTTCTTGGTAGAGCTTGGGCCTTCCTCGTCCGATTCAGACATGTCAGAGAGATGTGGGTCTTGTCTGGCACATTTGTTGTCACGAGAGTCTATCATCATATGTTAAATGGAGGCAGTTGCAGCCTTGGTCATGATATTAAGATGAGCAGTTGTGGTACTGTAATGCAAGGTATGTATGACTTAATATATAGCGGTTGGTTTGGTAGGGGTTTATATACAGGGGAGTTGTGTTGTATTCCTTTGTTCGTTGTAAGTGGTGAACATAACATAGTGACATATGATTTGTCTTATCTGAGTGGCGGGTGGCTTAGAAGTGAATAGTCTTTCTCCCTTTGTTAAGGTTGAGCAAGTGGCATGCCACATGGGTCCCGGTTGGGGGCTGGCTAGTGAGGACTGTGAGGTTGGTGTTGTTGACACATCTGAGGTTGTTCGAGCACTTCTGGAGAGTAGATTTTGTATGTTAGGCCTGGGGCCCCTGGAAAGGAAAACTGGTGGGCCCA
Source organism: Suillus occidentalis (assembly GCA_016628085.1). NCBI lineage: Eukaryota > Fungi > Basidiomycota > Agaricomycetes > Boletales > Suillaceae > Suillus > Suillus occidentalis. The sequence goes on from JABBWB010000033.1 coordinate 22,394, forward strand.
TCCACCAATTTTGCAACATTGGTATGGGCCCATCACATATTTTATGTCATCTATGGCGCCCATGACTGCACTTGGCATCAAGCCAGATGGGCCCATCCAAAATTTTTGCAACATCAGGATGGGATTTGCGACATTGGTAGGGCCCACAGCCTTATGTTGCATCAAGACCGATGGGCCCATCTACAAATTTGCCACATCTGGATGGGCCCACAGTCTTATATTGCATCAAGACCAATGGGCCCATCTACAAATTTGCCACATCTGGGTGGGCCCATAGCCATGTTGCATCAAGACTGATGGGCCCATCAACAAATTTTGCAACATCCGGAGGGACCCATCGCCTTATGCGGTATCAGGCAGATAGGCCCATCTACAAATTTCATGACGCCAGTACAGACTCAACACATTTGAGACATTGGTAGGGCCCATAGCCTTATGTTACATCAAGACTGATGGGCCCATCTACAAATTTGTGACATCAAGGTAGGCCCATCAACCAATTTGCGATATTGGTAGGGCCCATCACCACATTTGGCATCAGGGCAGATGGGCCCATCAACAAATGTCATAACATCGGGATGGGCCCATGAACAGCTCAACACCACTTCCAGCAATATAATCTGAATCTGGTCTAAACCAGTCGCAGCAGCATGCCAGCCCAGATATCCTATTGTCCTATTCACCATGCAAAATAGACATATCCACATACACATGGTCTGCTATACTTAGGCTACCTGGACTGGTCCCTCCCATAGTGCTGGAGCTAAACCAGCATTCTATGATCTGCATCTCACTTCTGGTAATTGCATCCTATGCCTTGACTGGTTGAGGGTATGACATATGCTTCTGGCATTTCATAATGACCATGCTGTTGACTCCCAGTGTGTGTGTGCAAAGTAAGTAATCGGTTGGTGGTTAGCAACATTTGTAACCTCTGCTATGAGACTATGGATCTCCCTGCATTGATTCATTGTAGATGCTAGCTTAGGGTGCTTTGGTCCTTTACAAATCCAGATATATCTATCTATCTATCTATCTATCTATCTATCTATCCATCCATCCACTGCGGATGCAGCCCTCAGATGACCCAGAGGGAATTGCAGCTCTTAACACCTCAATCCAGTACATATTTCTGAATGATCAGTCCTCTTACAATAGAGCTGAGGGCAAATACAATGCTCACCGAACAGGATGCCAGAGACTTCATTGAATGTGCTGCTGAAACACGAGTCATATCCTGCAGGTGCAAGCATTTAGTAACCCCAGTTGATGGTTCAAGAGTAGGCATGCCTCCATCTTTGGCCTTAGAAGGACCATCTGTCCATTATTGATAGGTCGGTGTAGAGACTCGATCCTGAGTAGCCTCACAATGGCCTATTTTGCGATGTAGGTCAAGTCTACAATACTATGCATGCAACGCGACACTAGTGTGATAAACATGATGTTCGCGCGACGCGCACGACATAGGCGACACAAACGCGACATAGGCGACACTTGCGCAACTTGCGCGCGCCTTAGGCGAATTTTCCCGCACCTAAGCGCCATAGGGCACCAGACTTCCCAGAGTATTTTCCCATGTCCAACCAAGTTCCCAGGTATACATTTCTCCATTTATCATTTATTTAAACATCGTACCATGTTTATTTTATTACACCTTTTTACCAACACTCTCATTATCACTTCACACTACACTTCAGTTTTGACTACATCTTACTCCAAGTTTTTTATCATGTTTTGAAGAATACATTGCAAGCCCTAGTAGCAGTTAGCTCTAGTGGTCATATCTGCATCGCACCTCATGCCATAATGCATCATTAAGTCTCAGTATCGTCCGCATACCGCTTTCGCACAGTTCTGCTTTACAGCGCGCGACTTTCCCACGCTTCGCGCCCCTATAGCGCCTTTGTTCCCGCGCTTCGCGCATTTCCCCCTAGAGTTGTCACCTGTGGATCCCAGCTCTCTTGCATCCCCTAAGGGACGAGCCTATCGCACTTTTTCTCTTCCCTTCAACATTTATATCAGCTGCACCCTCAGCTGAGTTGAAGATCCTTCATCGGTTTGAGTGCCAGACCTTAATCCACATGATCCGACCTGAAAACAGCTCAATGCCAGTATGGAGGCCAAGGCCGTACTTGAGCCATTTGTTGTGTTGATCAACTGCAAATAGGTCGTTCATGCCTGCAGCCCAGAATTGCCTCCTTTGGAGGTGATTGGCCTTATGCTGCTGGATGAGTTCTGGTTCATGTATAGCAAAATAAGATATGACGATGCTCCTACACAATAAACGAGTCAAGGAATAAATTAAAATTGTTGTTTCAAACATTACCTTGCTACACTCATGCCCCGCTCATGGAATAATAGATTTACCATTTCCCATGCTCCTGCATTCAGATATGTTTCATGCAGGTCGGCCATTGCATCATGGACACTGTCGACCATATGGCCCTGCTGTCATGTTCTTTGAAGGCCCATTGCATTGCGAATCTCAAGAAATTTGGTGAGCCTCATACAACCCTTGTAAGAACATAAGTAGCATTGGAGGAAGGTAAAGGACACACCCTAGACCATAGCGTGAGGTATCAAAATGTTTCTGTAAGTCCTTGACAATCTGTTTGTCAGTCCAGCGAGCCTTCCAGAGATGGAGGATGTGTGGTATAATTATATCTAAAGGCGCTAGATCAAAGATGGGTTAGCATTGAATGCAATGCAATAACAGAAATGGAGGTAGTCACATATGTGTGGGCTTGTTTTGGTTTGGCATTAGATTGGTCTGTTAAGCTAGAGGTAATGGCAACTGACAGTGTATTTATCGTGTGGTTACAGGTTACATCTCAGATAAAGCACTGATATAAGGTGCATTGATATGATGATTATGCTGACTGTTATAATGTTAGGCCCTGAGCTAGCTATTTGTGTCTACAATCCATCCGCAATCCTCCACACTCCTACCGTTTTCACTGCACACATACCATTTTCAACTACTGAATGGCATCCATGCAGCCATCCTGGGTGCCTCTATCAGATTCTTCAAGTGCTTCAAGTTACCCCTTTGAAACTGAACTTCCATCTGCAGTCCCGCGGATCTACTCTGATTCACCCCTAAGGATTCCGACTCCTGGGAAGTACTTGATGCACAACCCATTGAATGTCTATGTATGACAAGAAGTAATGAACATCTCTGGTGCATCATATTCCGACAAACTACTCTTGGTAAGTTGTATTCAGTGGGAAGTCTATTTACTTGTAGCTGATATCTGTAGGCCGCATCTCACTTCATGGCATCCAAACATATTTGTCTTATGGTGTCTGTACTGTGCAAGATCATGTCTATACTGTGTGAGATCATCCTCCATTGCAGGCTGTTCCTCACTGTATTTAAACCATGCAGCTACTCTGTCAACTCTGTCTCAGTGAAACTCTGTTGTCTGCTCAATTCCATGGCCAAGCACATGAACACTGAACTTGTCTCCCAGTTCACCGAGGATGCATATGCTACAGTGGATCAAATCTGTGAGCATCCATCTTGCGGTATTCAAATCAGGGCGGGCGAGCCTTGCTTGTGTGTTGCTACTATCAATCCTGGACAAGTAGGTCAGCATGTCTGTGCCACTTGCTATGCAAGATATGAAAATAAAAGTGCAACATCGAGGAGACCGAAACCTACTAGTGAGTTGATTGCTGTACATTGGGCGTGGCACTCATGAACTCATGGACTCTTTATTTCAGCGTCTTCCTATCACACTATTCCTGATCCTCATATAATTTGGCAATCTGTGAATGCTGCACAAAGAAAATGTAAGTTCAAAAAATCTGACTTCATAGGATCATCTCAGGCTGATCACTACCACAATAGCCAGTGTCAATCCACCTCCTGTGGTTGCAGTGTCCAACTGGACCAATGCCTCTATGGGCCTACCACCTATGTCTTGCCATCTGTGTTGCACCTCAAGCCCCAATCCTGACCCACCACCAATGTCTCACCGTCTGCATTGCACCTCAGGCCCTAATGTTGCTATTCCTACCTCTTGGCAGGGCTCGGCAGCATCAGCAGCTCCATCAAGACCCATTGGTTATTCATCACACCATGGCATGTATGCCGCTGAACATCAGCGATGGGCCAAGGCCACATATTCAACTCCCATTGCTATCACTGACACCATCTCCCTTGAGATTTCTGCAATGCATGAAGCAAGTGGCCATAAGAAAAAAACTATTATTGCAGTGAGTTCTGTTGACTCTCAACAGTGCTGCTGACTCTATGACATCTAGAATATTTGTGAGGGTAAAAAGGATATAGATGCCTCCATCGACGCCCCAGATCTCATAAGACTGGCTTTAGATATGGTTTTACCTAAACTTCATGCATTTGGCGACACATTTGCATGGCGTGATGAGGAGTTCACTGTGCAAGACTCTGCATGGGTGGACCTCTCAACTCATCCACCATTCAAACCATACTTCCTCTTGCAGTGCATGCAGCCAGCACAAGAAGCTGGTAAAGCTCTAACCTTCAAGACGAAGCAGTTCGCACTTTTGGTAGTCATCCCAGAGAGTCAGTGGCAGGAATTTGAACTCTGGCAAGAAGAATCCAAAGCAGTGAGTTTAATGGTTGTACACTAGTCCTAATGTTGACTTACCCTTGTATGATCCAGCAGGCCAACCAGCTTTCTCAACTTAGCACCAATGTTGTTTCACCAGTACCACAGGCACTTGCTACCGCAAGCAGCTTTTCAACCACCCCTTGGCTTGGCGCCAATATTATTTCGTCAGTACCACAGATGTCTACCACTGCAGGCTTGCTGGTACCAGGGGCATCTGCGGTGTCTGCTACTACTGTTATATCCATTAAGCGTACACATGAGCAGGCCATAAGTTCTACTTCTGGTACTATGTCACCCCCCCAAAAATTGAGTATTCCTCCTGCACTTCAACTCTGCTCTCCAAATTGTGACCAACTCAAGCAGGCCTTGAAAATTGGGGGAGGCACTGACTTAAATGTCAAGCAGGGTATGTTTTAGTTCCCTGATGCATCCAAGTCACTCATTTGTGTGTCAGTTGGCAAGTTACAGAACGAAAATATCCATTTCTACTTGATCCCTACTTGATCCCTTAGTGACCTCTTGGAATATAGCAAATACCACTCGTTTTCTGTCGACACCATCAATTCATCTGTCAGCCACCTGACCATTAATACATCTGCTGATGGCATCATTGTGATTGGTGGATTCAAAACAGCGCATAAGGGACGGCTCATGCTGACACTCCTTCCTAGCGCAGGTCTTAGGGTCCTGAGAGACTTCACAATGTAGTTGTGAAACGTCCATTCTACAGGGTGTATCCACCAGGTGTGCCTGCTACTAGTACAGATTTCAAGATCGGATGCTTCACACTTATAGACAAGATGCCAAAGCTATTCAGAGAGGCGAATGTTTTATATTGGGCAAAGGCCCTATTAGGTCTTGTCTATGACTTCATTGATCGCGCTGTGGACCAGCTGCATCTGAGTCTCCACCATTCAATATTCCGCATGTACACTTTGTTGATGCAGGCCTTGCACCATCTTTCTTTCCAGGTGGTGGCAAGCCTTCATCGAAGACTGGTACAACACGTGCGGTTTTCCTCCTTGAGGAAGTCATCAATTGCAGAGATGGAGATGATGGTCATGATTTCACCAAGTTTATTCATAACATGGACCCAAACCCACTGCTCAACCCTGAAGACTATGGCTATGACTTTGTGCTATTTCTGGCCCTCACACAGCATGTGCAATATGTGAAAACTGGTGGCCTTGCTTTCATCTCTGACTATCAAGGTATTTGGTATTCTACCCTCATTCCTACTTGATTTTCTGACTGCAACAAAATAGGCAATACTAGGTTGTTAACAGATCCACAAATCATGATGGACCCATCAGTAAGTGACGGTGATGATATCTTCGGGGAGGGAAATATTAGCAAGGCAGTTAGTGAATTTGAGAAGCGTCACATTTGCAATAACTTCTGCAGATGGCCGGGGTTTGTGCTTGAGACATTTGGGGCTTAAACTTGGACAGCTTTTCTTGTATATGGTCTTCTTGATTGCACTCATGCTCATTGAAGTTGGATATGTGAACTTTGTATATTAAGCTTTTTGTCATTGAACTTTTGGAACGTTGACACCCACAAAACTTGTTTCGTACATGGTCATGGACATATATAATTCTTCATACACAGTCATAGATACGGTCAGAGATATACATAGTATCATATACCTTTCACACTCTATACATGAAGGTAGTCTTAATTTGTATTGCATTAATACATTTTATAATCATTTCCTCAAGGGTTATTCAAGGTTAACTGAATTAATTATAATAATTACATACTTATCTTAGTCACTAATTGCGTCAGAACTTTTTGTTTTACTATTAAAATATACCTTTCCATATGTTTCAGAATTTTATCATACATTTTCCGAACTAATGATCCACATTCATGTTTGACACTTGAATGTCACTTGAATTACATAATCTTCATATGTTTGAGTGATTAGTCATATGTTCTGGATAGTTTGACTTACATAATCAACATTCCACTTAAATTTTAGTCACGGCTTTTGAACAGCTTCCAAATAGTAGCAAACAGTAAATAATATCAAACAAATGAGTCAGAATGAGTCATATCAAGTCACAATGAGTCATTTCAGTGATGAGTCATGCTGAGTCATGCTGAGTCATGATGAGTCATATTTCTATATTGAGTAGATAGCGTAGCCACCTGTAAAGTAGTATATAAAGGGGACCAAATCCTCTCTTGTCAATAAGATTGATTCCCAGTACCACTGATCTTCACCCTATATAAATGTGTGACAAGCCTGAGTGAATATTAGCTTATTTCCTCTTACCATTTATAGCACTTTTTCCCACGACCTTCGGATTATTCTCTAAGCTACTTCAAATTATATTAGCTAGTACACAGTTACTAGTCGTCTAGTATAGTTTTCGATCCATTCTCTTTACGACACAGGAAATCAATTCTGTGGGGAGAATTCACGTATTTCTAACAAACTGAGGACGACAAATAAGACTTATACTTTAGTCAACAGTATTAAGAGCTTGGCCTAATCCCATTCTGATTTGCCTCAGACTCAATGTGAGTGCTTGAGTGACAGAAGATTTGGTTTCGAAGCCATGTATTTGGTTGAATTCATTGTATCCGACTCTTAGTTTGATCTCCCCTGATTGTGAGAATAAGGAGTATCCACGAGATATCGCTCTAACTCACCGCATACCTTTATCCATCTATTCGTAGTATCAAAGCACTGCATCACACTAGTTACCAATACAAATCTGAGATTCTGTATTCATATTATCTGTAGGATCAAAGCACTGCATCACGCCAGTTACTGATTTCGCTACATTCCGAGATTTGACATTCATATTACCCTGAGTTTCCTAAGTACTGCATCACGCCAGTTAACGGAGACTATTTCTGATTAACCCCTGAGTTTTTCCTAAGCACTGCATCACGCCAGTTAACAGAGACTATTTCTGATAATTCCCCAATACATCCTCCCCTTCCCATCTGTGAAACGATTGCCTACAGAAACAAGCACTTTGGTGTTTTTCTCCCACGAACGACCACATTATCAACCGTTGGTATTTGTCTGAACCGTTGACCATGGAGGATTAGTGAATTTAAGTGAATTTATTGCTTTTCACATCCTAGTAAGACAACGTCACTAGTCATCACTACTACATTCACCACTAGGTATGCACCACTCAACAGAAACAAATACAACAGTATGGTGTTAGAGGTCCAACTACCAAATATAGTAATTTTATCTTAGTAAATGAGCACGAGTGTCCTGGCTTCCATAGCATACTGCCTTTGGCAGACATATTGACATTGCTTCGACCATACAGCACTGGTCAGGTAATAGAAGGGAGTGCATGCCAGGACCATCGGGTTAGCAAAAATCCAACATGGATGTAGCTGGTGCAGGCAATGTGGCACAAAGACCATGTAGTATTGAACAAAGGTGCTCGTAATCAGGATCTTCTGTGAATGCAAGAGAGTGGGTGTAGAGAAGTATGTTCATGAATTTGACAGGGATGTCATGGCATATTTCTGCAATAGTAGCATGTGCTTTGCACTTGAGTATGGTGGAGCTGGATAACTTTTCATTGTCACTTATTAACCAAGGAAGGGAGCCACGTAAGAAGTATATTAACATATAAGTGAGCGACTCAAGATTGTCACGGCAACAGTCAACCTGGCTCAACTCCAAGGTGATTGTTGATTGAGGCAAATGCAAGAGTACCAGAGAGACTTTGACCATGATGAAATGGCACATGGTCACTGGTTTTAGTGTTCCAGTATGTCTTCATGATTCCAAAATCAATGATATAGGCAGTGTGCCTCAAATTTCGAAGACCCACCAAGATGTTCTGCGGTTTGATGTTGCCATGAACATAATTGCATGAGTGAATGTACTCAAGATGCAAGAGCTGGGAAAGTCAGTCAACCTATCTGCAAAGACCTCAGACTGAATGACTCACCAACTAGACTTCAAGATTCATGACATTGAGAAGGCTGAATCTCCAGTTGTTCGCAAGGAAGAGTTGGTGGAGTGATGGCCCAAGGAGTTCAAGAACCAGAACATGATATGCTAATTCTCTATCCAAACCAGAAGGTGCAGGGGATGCCAACTCCGCCTTTACTCTGCCTTTGAGTTGTTTCAAAATAAAGTATTCACACTCCACTGAAGATGAGTGGTTCACAATGGTTTCAAGTTTGAGGGCAGCGTGATCATCATTGATGATATTCCATGCAGAATATATGACAGCTAAGTCATAGCAAATCTGAATCAGCATGCAAACAACAAATTTGACTACATACCATATGAGCCAGAACCTAAAATATCTCCCAACCTAAATCTGCCATCCACTCAAACCAGGACCTTATTCATGGTAATTTACAGTGAATCCAACTGAATAGTGAGGAGATGTTGAAAATGAGCTTACCATGCACCAGCTGGCTTGAGGCCAGCTCAAGCTGTTGTTCCCACATTCCTTGGTTTGTACTATCTGTGCTGATTTTAGGTGCCTTGCGAACCAGACCGAGTTGCACATGAGTAACTTGGTTCATGGGGATCACCGAACTGCTGGTTTATTGGTAAGAGCTGAGCCCAGACTGGCCATAGCCGAGCTATGACACTACTAAGTGCTACTGTGCCTACATAGCACTATATAGCCGTCACCCGGGCTACAGCATTCTGGGTTTTTTCCTGATGGAGGGAGTGCTGAGAGTTTAAATTTGTCACTGGCCTTGTCGTCATCGGCTGCTGGAGGTTTGTGGACAGTGAATGACAGTTTGGCACTGTGGGAATTAAATACCCTGAAAGTAAGTGTGAGAAACACTGAATGACAGATCCCAGCATTGTAGACCCTGGAAAAAAACCCGTTATTTTCAGTGTTTGTGTCCATCAGTGCTTAAAACACTGAATAGCTTGCATCAGATTATTTTAGGTATTGTCTTTGTTCTTTTTTTTTTTTGAAGTCCATGCAAGTTACATATATACTACTTCTTACCATAATTTCTAAAGGCCTTATGGCTTAACGGGTTGTGTGTGAGCTGGAATTGTCTGTGGTGTTTCCTGAGCTTGGGAGGGTATGAGTTCAACCCCACTGAATTGTATTTTTTAATTTGTGAATTTATTTGCAAAACTTGATACCATTAATACAGTCAGTGTGTTTGACACTGGAAAATGTCACTTTCAGGGTTCTAGACACTGAATTCTGGCATAGCTTAACTTTTAGTTCTGACTATGACTGCAGTCATAATGCACAAAACCCTGAAAGTCAGTATTTTGAACATTGACTTTCAGGATTCTATACACTGATTTTCAGTGATTTTACTTCCCACAGTGATTGGACATCATCATTAGTGTTACTCAAAGTAAATTTTGCTCTGTAAAACAAACTCGGTAAAGCATGTAAAAAGCTCATTTAAGTCTTCAACAAACTTGGCATAAGACACACAGCACACAGCAGACTTGGAAACACTTAAATGAAATTTCAAGACATGTATACTACTACACAAAATATGTAGATGGTAGTTAATGAGCGTGAAATAAATGCACCGCAAGATTAAAACAGAGTGCGGGAGCATGAACAGCACAAAAACCAAAATGAGAGCAGCAGGAGGGGTAGATGGAATGAGAGCAGCTGGAGGGGCAAAGGGAACAAGAGCTGCCGGAGGGGCAGAAAAAGCTACAGCGTGAGGGGCAGTGTCACAAATGCCTCGTTCAAATCCTAAATTCAACCCTACAATTCCTTTAGCACCCACTACTCGTGTTACCCATGTGGAAGATGATGATGAAGAAGTATTCTATGACTGTGTAGATTAGATAAGATAAGATAAGGTCACGTGATACAATAAGATAACAAAGACCATTCCAGAAGATTCCATTATGTAAACATCGTACGATTCTCATTCTATTTAATGATTGGCTAGTAATTAGAACTCAGATTATATCTCCGCTTCAATAGTTGTATATAGGTAGTCAATTGTAGTCAGTAGTTCCTTAGTTCAAACCTCTTGTGTATTCATTATTGAATCGACTCAAGGTGCACTTGCTCCTTCCTTTGTTGTGATTATTCTAGTTTGAGTCCTAGTCTCTGCCCTAGCATTTATTCATTCTTGGGTTGTGACAGGCAGAAGGAACAAGAGCGGGGGGGGAGCAGAAGTAACAAGAGCGGGGTGGACAGAGGTAACGAGAGCAGCAAAGTAATGGGTTCTGTGGGAGGGGCAGAAGGAATGAGAGCAGCAAAAGTAATGGGATCTGTGGGCGCTAGCAGGGGAGGAATGATTTGCAAATCTGTAAGTTGACGGCAGCTTAGTGGAGTGATATGAGGGGGGGGCTGAGCCCTGGCAGCACATTTGGTATGTGTGGAGGGGCCACTGTAAGATAGATGGTGGTAGTGGGGAATAGAATGCTTCTTGATAGTCTGTGAATAGAGGAAATGTTTGATAGTCTGTAAATGGAGGAGATGCCATGCCTGGCACAAGTTCCTAGAACGAAAATACAGAAAATAGAGGTGAGAGAGGGGCAGACGCATGACTCACCTTTGCCCATCTTCAATCTCCCATCCGGCACCATCATGGGTATCCCTCTCCACTATCCAATCCAGGATGGAGGGTGCGAGGTGAGGCCAGGATTTGAGCTATGGAATGCATGGAGGGGGACGCAGATGCCAGCTGGCGCAAGCTGTGGCAGAGATTTAAACTCCAATTTAAACTCCGACTAATCAGTTGGATATCAAGTGCACTAATAAGAAAACACCCCTTCCGAGTCACAGCCATGCCTCAGCAGTCCACACATACAGACCTCCTTCATGCCATTGATCAGACCTCATTGGCATTAGCCAACTCACAATATTTGAATATACTCCTAGATGACCAGGACTCAGACACAGACTCTAACTCTGACTTGGATACCGACTTGGACCCACTTGATACCTCAGATGGTGAAGATCTGGCTTTTGCTCCCCCATCCCCCATATCCTCAATGTCCCCTCTGTCCCCTCTGTCCCCTCTGTCCCCTCTGTCCCCTCTGTCCCAACTTTCAGGCCTCAGTTCCAGCCACAGTGACACATCTGATGATTTGGATGATGTTGCAGTGCATTATGACCAGCTCCAGCACACTATTGCTGCTCTTTGTGACAAGGTTGAGAGGGCCTGTATATTCCACAAGCCTGACCAGCCTCCTCCCCGAGCACCTCAGCTACATATGCTGGTTCACCACGAAGAACACCGCCCTCATTTGTTTCGCCAGAAACTTCATGTCAATCCAGAAATATTTGATGACATCCTCGACCAGATCTCTGATCATCTGATCTTCCGCAACCAATCCAACAATCCTCAGCTCCCAGTTTCTATCCAGCTGGCCAATTTTTTAAATCGTGCAGGCCACTATGGCAATGCCATTTCACTTGAGGATGTCGCACAATGGGCAGGTGTAAGTGTTGGGTCAGTTGTCAATTGCACTAATCGTGTGATGGTCGCATTGCTTGAGGAGCATGATCAGTTTATCTTCTTCCCTGATGATAACTCTGAGGATGCTGAGCTGGCTCAGCGGTTTGCTGAGACACAAACCTGTCCAGAGTGGAGGGGTATCTATCTAGCCATTGATGGCTCAACTGTAGATCTTTTCGCCAAACCTGCCTATTTTGGTGAGACATTTTATGATAGGAAATCCAAGTATTCCCTTGGCTGTCAGGTAATGTGTTTTTATTTATTTTTCGTGGATAGTAATTTAATTTAATTCTAGGCTGTCATCATGCCCCATAACCTCATGATTGTAGACTATTCTCTTGGTCAACCTGGGAGTGTCCACAATGCATATGCATTTAAATTCACTCACCTCTATGAAGAGTATGCCAACCTTCTCCCAGATGGTCACTGGGTTTGGGCCGACAGTGTGTATCCACTGGAGCCATGGTGTATCCCCCCTTTCAAGAAGCCTCGTAACGGACGACTGACTAGGAACCAGAGGACATTTAATTACCGCCTTTCTAAGGTATTTTTCATTTTTGTTGTTTTTATTATTATTAATGAATTTAAAGATCCGTGTATGTGTTGAGCACACATTTGCAGTCTTGAAAGGGCAGTTCCAGTCTCTCCGAGAGCTCCACATCAATATTCAGACAGAGAAGGACTTGCAGATTGCTGTGCATTGGATTAAGTGTTGTCTTATCCTGCATAACATGATCATCCACTTTGAAACTCACCATCACAAGCAAGACAAAGACTATGATGAGTCTCTGGAGTGGGCTCATAAAGAGGGTGAAGGTTTTATCCCTCAAGAGACTGAGGGTCCAGAGGGTAATGAAATAGTAGGTGACAGATCATACAAGGGAACCCATGGCCAGGCTACTCATGCAAGGCTCATGGATGAGCTCTTTGACAGCCCTAGATCAAGAGCACACCATAGGCAAGGATAACCATGTTCACATTCACCAATAACACAAGTACTACTAGTAGTACAACTTGTACAACAAATGTAACATCAATCTAACGAGTACTTGTAGAAAAAACAAATTGACGAAGTCAGATGGCAACAGCAGTGAAAAAACACAACAGCAGAGAACAGCAAGGGACAGCAAGCAGAGTCTCAGGTACCTCCAGATGCAGAAGCTTTACTGCCGCTCTGCGTCATCTGGTGGAATTGAATCTTCAGGCGCCACATTTCCGCCTCCTTGTCAAGCGCTAAGGCCTGGGCCTCATGCACTCGGATATCCGTCTCATGAAGGCGAATTTCGGCATCCTTTGCCTCCTGCTCGCACTGATGGCTGGTAGCAGCTTGCATGGCCTCATGCGTGCGCGCCTTGCGAAGGTAATCATACTTCTTCATCTTCTGATGGTAGTCCTTCTTCATGTTGAGCTTCATGAGGAAGTGTTCGTGTTTGAAGCTGTGGTGCGATGCAACATCTGAGTGCAGACTCTCGATCTCATCATTGACTCTCTCGACTTGCTCCTGGATGTTGGATTTTGCCTTCTTCTTCCTTGAGCCTGTGCTTGGCCCTGATACTGAAGTCCAGGAGGTTGGAGAAGCAGGAAAGTCCAATGACAAAGTGTTGTGAGTTGTCGACAAAGGTGTTGATGAGCTGCAAGTCATCCCTGGTGACAACGGCCTGCATCGTGCATTGTGGCCAGAGGACCCCTGAGTGCCAAACGCTGCGAGGCTGTCATAGGAGGGTGTTGCTGACTTCGGAGGTATTGTGAAAGGGGTGGGGGGGTCAGGAGGAGGAGATGGTGATGATGTGAGTTGTCATTTCTTTCCGGCAACCTTTGGAGGGCTGTTGAGATTAAAAATATGGTGTGGGGTATCGGTATCCATGTCATCCTCATGCAAGTGGTCTAGTGCATCCCCAAGAGGGGAACAAAATGCAGAGGAATATAAGTCATCATCGCCATCATCAAGAAGAGGGTCAGGGTCCATGTTGATATCTGAGTCGGCATTGGGAGGTATGGGGGGAGTGGAAAAAGCGGAAGGGGAAGGGGTGGAAGAAATGAGAGCAGCAGGAGGGGCAGAAGAAACGAGAGCAGGAGGGGCAGAAGTGACAGCAGGAGGGGCAGAAGTGACAGCAGGAGGGGCAGAAGTGACAGCAGGAGGGGCAGAAGTGACAGCAGGAGGGGCAGAAGTGACAGCAGGAGGGGCAGAAGTGACAGCAGGAGGGGCAGAAGTGACAGCAGGAGGGGCAGAAGTGACAGCGGGCCCTTGCAGGTGAGGGTCAATTTGCAAATCTGTAGGTTGACGGCTTAGTGGAGTGATATGAGGGGGGGCTGAGCCCTGGCAGCACCCCTGGTGTGCACAGAGGGGCCAGCCCTGGCATGCAGACACACGAGCCCATACATGTCACCAGCGTGGTCAACACCAGGCTTAGACGACATAGTTTTTGCTGCAAAGGAGGGATTTGAGTGCCAGATGGCATCAAGTTCCTTGTACCATGGAAATTCACGACAGACTTCTTCTAAAAAACTGAGTCAGTCAAACATCTAAGTAAATCAGTGAGGACACTCACCTTGTAGGTTTTTAGCAGAGGCGTCATCAAGAGGGACTACACCAGCACCAGTTGCGCTAAACTTAGCCTTGAGGGGCTTATATTTGTTTTTAAGACTAAGTATTTCATCAGGGCGTAATACAAAAAAAAATGAGTGCCACATACCTGGTGATATGGTTGTTGACAGAGTCACGAAATTTCTTCTGACCATTCGCATATTCAGACCCATATTTCAGGTGATTTTTGAAGATGACCTGGGCAATAACAGCATAGATTTGAGACTTGTCCTTTCCTGAGGGACAATCAGACATGTTTGAGTCCAGGGATTTCTTGCCATCAGAGTAGAATAGGATGCGACAGTCGGGAGGGTGTTCAGTGAGCCAGGTGACCAAGGCATCAGTGAGAGTGTCATCACTCTGCCACTGAATTGTCATCTTGGGTTTGGGATCCAGCGGGGGTGGTTGGAATCTGGACATCGATGGCTCGGCGGAGTCCATCGCTCTCAGGCTACAGCGCACTGGAGGGTTGCCTCCAAGGCGTTGGTGAACAGCAGGCATATTTGGAACTCAGCCACGATGCCGGCCTGACTTCCAAACCTGCCGCATGTGGCTGTGCTTGCTTTGACGGTGTTAGCGAGTTTGTTTTACAGAGCAAAATTTACTGTGAGTAACACTATTGTTCATAGTCATACATCATTCATCACTTATTCAGAAGCACTGTTGTTTGGTCCAAATGCCACTATATACCCACTTATCAATGTGTTTGAAGCTGTAATAAATGTTCCCCACAAGATAATTTGCACTGTGCGTGTAGGCTTCACTAATTTGAATCCCAATTGCAACCTGCATTCGTGGACACCCGTTGATCGGAACTATGTAAGTGCAAAAATAGTAGTGACGAGCTGCCATACTCCAAAGACAAAGTGGCAACTATCAGTGATGATGAAATATCTCTGCTTCCAAAAATGCATGCCGCTACAGTATCTCTAGTGTCCTGACCATGTCCATAATAGAAGAAAAGTCTTCAAGTTTGACTTGTGCGATAATGTCATGATCTGACGCGATTCTCTTGTATTCTCCGCCGCGCTGCTGCGCTAGTAAGAATGCCCCAAAAGGCTGTTCAAGGCGAGCAATCAATCGCAAGGCTCGATCGCTCAGTTCAGAGTCAATCGACTCCTGTGCTTCAGGGAACACGTCAGGCGCATCCGACGTTGGAGACCCGGGTGCAGACCAATAATCGTCTTCGCTCTGCGCGTCGTCGTCAACGTCAGGCAACTCTGCCAAGCCAGATTGATCCGCGAAGTCAGGAAGTTCGAGCAGATAACGATTCCACGGACGAACAAGCAAGAATGTCTGCATAGTGGGTCGTGGTGATGAGAACTGAATCAGCCTGTCCTCTGTGGTGATCAGCAAGTCATGAAGCCCGTCGGCCTTGACTTCATATATCTCCTGGTCTTGAGCGCGACCCCGTTTGACTGCTATGACACGAAATGCGATGCAAGGCAGGTGCAGTCTGCAGTTTGCGAAACGAGGCGCGTTCAAGTTGTCAAGCTGGGCGTAAAGTTTGAGAACCAAATCTAGAGCCATGAGGTGTCGGAGTGAGGAGATTGACGTCTGAATGTCATCCTCAGACAGAGATGGCAGGGCGCATGGTGGGGCTTTGTATGCAGTAATATCGGCTGGCAGACAACTATTGAATTCGGATGATTGCCCCACCCAATCCAAGGCACTGATGTCACCTGACTGAGCTACGACCTCCTGCAAGAGCCTCCCAAGCGCCTTTTGCTTCTTCTCCCCATAAATGACAGGCAGGTTGACGCCAAAGATACCAAACAACGAGTATGCAATATCTTCCTGCCACGTGGTGACACGCGACGACACCCATTGCAGTTTTTCCCTGGCGTCTCTCATCCCCGGACGGAAGGCGACCAGGGCCTGTGCGTCTATGCCCGTCGCTTCTCCCATCTCCTGCATGATTGCAAGGGAATCCTTGTGGTTGGGAGAGCGATCGCCGAGATATAACGACCAATCCTTCTGATAAAATAGGACAAATTTCGGGGCCAGGAATTCTTGGACTGTCCATCCTCGCGTGTTCCAAGCGCTACTTGTGAGTGCTCCAGGCTGCGACGAAGGTGGAACATCCGATAGGTAGATGATGGTAAGCGCTGAGTGGTGATACCAGATAAACATAGAATTGACCGATTGTTGGAGTTCAACGTTATTAGTCTGGTCGATGCAACACGTGTCAATCCATGCCCAGTGATACCCTTTATCACGAGCAGTTACACAGAATGACTGCAACTTCGCGATGCCGCCAGCTGGATCCAAGTCGTATATCGCCTTGCCCTGGATGTCATGCAGCAACGGCTCCGTCCCTTCCCACCTATGCGATAGCATGACATAACGGAAGTACGTCGCCACCACGTCTCGGATGCGCTCAATTCGGAGGTCTCCATGTTTCAATGTGGACGATAAAAGTTCTTTGTACTCTGCGCTCATTTTGAAAGCATTGATCTGTGCTTCGTGATTGCATAAGCGTCCAGTAGAGGTGTCGATTAGACGATGTGGGGCATTATCGAGTTGAGCCTTAATGCTCACTTCAATAGCACCGTCTACTTCGCATGGACTAACATACTGTTGACGCAGGTCTAGACAAAGAGTCAACAATGTTGAAGTATGTGCTATTTGGGGCGTACTTGTTGTTTCCGTGTCTGGAGTATTTTCCAACTTGGAGAGCATGATGTTGAAGGCTTCGATGGCTTCATCATATCGGTGTGCGCCATGAAGTGCTGCATGCTTTAACTGATATCCTAAGTAAGATGAGGAGTTGAGTTCAATGACCTGCGTATCACCAAAATGAGCGTCAAATACAAAACGGTAGCTGTTATTGCACCTTTTCCGCATCGAGGAGCGCATCATCCCATAGCATTTTTCCCGCACTAGCCTTACTGCGGTTCGCAAAGATAGCGTCAGTTGCGAGATCGAGGTGGATTGCTGTAGAGTAAAGCTCAATAGCCAGGTCGTAGTTACTCGCAGCGAGGGCATCATCTCCCCTTGCAGTAAGTTCGGCAACCCCGGTGGCAGCATGAAGCGTGCTGTAATCTTGCTTGAATGCTGAGTGAAATGCAGGTGAGCATTGTAGTCAGTTAACATCACGAAGACTTACCAGTGGACCAGTCAAGGCAGCTCGCCTTCGTAGCTTCATCACATCCATCCATCATGCGTCTGTAAGATCCGAGGGCCTCTACAAATTTTCCTGCCTGAAAAAGCGAACGGCACCAATGTTGGTGTGCAGTAAGCCACAATGACTTGAGGTCCCACCCGAACAGCTGTGCAAGCACTCAGTTGGACGTGAAATAAAGGTAATGCAGTCACAATCAACGTACCACCACAAAGATATCATATTTAGAATGGATAGGCGATATGGACGAGAAGCTAATGGTGTTGATGGCAGCAACGAAGTGATCAGCAGCATCGTTGTGGCGTGCATCATCTAATGCATTCACTCCCACTTGGACGTGTAGATAAGTCTGAAGTGCAAGGTTCGCAAAATCAGTATCGACATGTGAATCTGATGTTGACTGTGTGAGGAGCACTCACTTCCACGATACCACAGGCAAGAGAATCCGCATTGGGACAAGTAGTAGCTAGCTCTTGCACGCGCAGAATTGCCTCGTCATGTTGATCTGCGTTGAAAAGGGCGATAGCCTGGCGGCTATCGTGTAAGTGGTGAGTACATGAGACACAAATTATGTACCTTGATCAAAAGTAGAAGGCAAGTTTTGTTTGTGCCTGCGTCCACGAACATGAAGGCGAGGTCAAACGCTTTCATCGCATCTTTGAACTGTCGTTTTCCACAGTGGGCGATGCCCTTGGAGATACAGCCCATCAAAGATGGCTGAATGCTGATGCTCTATATCGCCATATAAGTTAGCCTGTAAGAAAAAGTTCGCGGCGGGACAGTCACCTTTTGTGCGTCATCAAGCGCGCGGTCCCAGTCGGCTTTCCTCGCCATAACAAACGAACGATTCGCATAAGAGTTGTAGTCATTGCTGTCAGCGTTGATCTCTTGGGTGAGCAGCCTGTCAGCAGAAGGCAAATCCCCGGCTGTGCATGCATTGCGGGCCGTCGCGTTGATGGTGAGGATCTGTATCAGGCATGGTCAGATTGCGTGGTAAGAATGAAGGCTGGAAACAAGCCTCGCAATCAGACGGTGGAGCCTTGGCATCAAGATTAAGGATCAATACGCAAGAAGATGAGCCGACTGTTAATCAATGGGAACTCACATTACTTACCAAGTGTTCCCTCGAATTGTCTTCCCATAATGGATCCTTGGAGAAAATGAGATAACAAAAGGACGGAAATGAACGGAAGCTTACATCTAATGCCTGATCCTTGAGAATGCCCTCCAGTAAAGGTACTGCCCACTTTGAGATTATCCCTTCTCTACCTCCACTGAGGATGTGCTTGCCATCCCAGGAGAATGTGACACAATACACCTCATCGGTGTGTTTGAAAATGGCGATAGTCCGTTGATCCGAAAGCCGCCAAAGGCGAACCTGGTGGTCATCGGATGCGGACGCGAGAAGGGTGCCAGTAGGGTTCAAGGCAATCATGTTGAGAGCTCCAGCATGACCCTTCCAGGACTCACCGACCTGCTTCCAGGTCGATGTATCCCATTCCCTTATGGTAGGATCCCAATTGGAGCCCGTTGACAACAGCCGTGTGCCATCGAGTGTCCACGCGAGTGAAATATTCCATGATCCATTGAATGCATTGTGCCCCCGGAACTTTGAGATGCGTTTTCTTGTGCCCGAATGCCATACTTGGATATCCTTGTGTGTTGCGATGGCAAGATATTCACCAGACGGCGAATACCGAACGCAGCGGATGGGAGAGCCACAACTGATTGGGCCCCCTTGCACCTGCCATGTTTTTGTATTCCAGAGCTCCACTGTGGCGTCCAATGAGCCACTCGCCAGTAATGTGCCGTCCGGGGAAAAATCAAGCGAGCAGATCTCTCTGGAGTGGACTTTGATTGGCTGGGTGAGAGGCTCGCCGTCTCTGTTCCAAGCGATGAGCGCTCCACCAAGGTCACCGCTTGCTATGAATTGCCCGTCTCTTGATGCTGCAACTCCTTCTACAATGTTGCAATGCCCCTCCATTATCTTCAATACAACACCGCCTTCTAAGTCCCACAGACGAAGCGTCTTGTCACCCGACACCGTCACCATACGGTGTCTATCCGGCAAGACTGCGGCTCCGAAGACATTTTCATGACCTTCAAATGTTTGACTAGCCGTGGTGATTCGAATGATAGGCTGTTCTGCTTCCGTCATTCTGCTCGGGGTGGATTGTGTTGAGCGCAACTTAATGCTGTAGAGCCTGAGCTTGTGGGTGTCTTAATCTGAGTTTCAAAGGCGCGCGTAGCGGGCCTTCTAGTATCATTAGACGCCCATGACAAGAGGCCTTAAAACGCAATCTGTAACCATCTACTGATCCAGAGCCAGCCCAGTTGCTCTTTTCATCTAGCTAGTTCACCTTTTCCGTCCCTCCATTAGGTTCCATCGTCTACTCCACCTACTCCACATCCTGGATGTATAGTCAGAGAATCGACACCGCTCCTGCCGAAAAAGACTGGGTCGCAAATTTGCAGGGCAAAAAGTCTAAAATGCAGGAGAAACAGACAAAGCTCGAGTGTACATACTCCTCAATCGCAATCGTGATCTCGATCGACAGTGATATCGACATGGAGGCTCTTGATTTTAGTAGGTATCGTTATCTCAACAGCTCTACAAATCCATAGATATCACCTAGGCACCCAGTTACAGGCGAGCAAAATAGCACGCTCGCCCTCGCATACGTCAAATGCATCCTCAAAGACGTGCTCACAGGCAAAGGTGACATCGACCTCACAAAGTTCAAGCCTGTCGCGCGTTTGGGCGAGGGTATCAATCCGATTCGGAGTTGTCGTACTACACGTATCGGCGTGACACTCCCGCGAAACGAGCCAAAGGCACAGTAGTACTTGTAAAACTACTTACGAATTATATAAATGGGCAAGTCAGAGCAAACGTCTATGATACCGCGTGTTCAGCACAATACACAGATAGAGCATAGACAATAATGAAAGGTGTGATGGTTAATCTCGCCTGTCCCGTCCTCCCCGTTTGCTCTCGCCGTCTCTGCGTCGATCGCGGTCGTCGTAGTCCCGAACTCTGTCACGACGTTGATCAACATCGCGATCTCGGTCCCGTCGGTCCAAGTCCCTGTTGCTGTCCCTTCTGCTATCATCTCTTCTCCTCCTGTCATCTCGGTCTCGGCCTCCTCGATCGTCACGGTCGCGTTCTCGTCGCCTATCGCG
Source organism: Suillus occidentalis (assembly GCA_016628085.1). Classification (NCBI taxonomy): domain Eukaryota; kingdom Fungi; phylum Basidiomycota; class Agaricomycetes; order Boletales; family Suillaceae; genus Suillus; species Suillus occidentalis. The sequence goes on from JABBWB010000033.1 coordinate 43,302, forward strand.
ATCACTTTCTCTCCTAGGGTCACGGTCATCACCCCTCCTTCTATCATCCCTCCTCTCACGATCATCCTCCCTCCTACTGCTCTCTCCTCCGCTCCTTCTCTCAGGTGACCGCGAAGCCCTCCTCGAAACAGTCGCACTCCCATTCCTGCTTTCCTCCCTACTGCTATCCTGTCTCACAAGCGGGATATACCGCTTCTCGTCCCCCTTCCGTTTCTTCTTCTTACTACCATCATCCAGCACCTCCTGTTCCTTTGCTCCAATACCCAAGAGTGCAGGGCGTGATTTCGGTAGGTAAGGCTCCACCAGCGCATTCTTTTTCGCTCTTTCTGAGTTTGTCACAGCCCCACCGTCCACCCAACCCATGCCGCGGAGCATAGCAGCTCCAAACGCAGTAATGGGCACACGCGCATAGTCATCGATAGTAGCAACATCCGGAAGATCAACAACGTCTTGTTGGAGGGCATCAGTCTCGCTGGGAGGAACGGGAATAGCATCGATCTGGGGCACCGAGTCCATATCCCCAGCCAGCAGCGCGCGGAGCGCCTTTTGGTCTTCTGTCTCTTCTACAATATCGTTCACATGTCCTTCCACTGTCATATTTGTCTCTTCGTCGGTAGATGTCGTGCTTGTGTCAACTTTGACTTCCTTGTTGCCGAACTGAATACCTGAGAGTTGAGGGCCGGAGTTGATGGTATCGCGCGTTCCGAGCCCTCCAACGCTCCCGTCTGCGCCTGTGCTCGCTTTCGCAGAGTCAGGGATAAATCGTGCAGCACCTGCACGTCGTTTCCGAGCTGCCTCCCGCCAGTCAGGATTTGGCTTCGAGGGAATGACAAGAGGACCCGTAGGGGCTTTAGTCTTTGGCTTCTTGCCATTTACACTAAATGATGAAAGCGGCACATGGGTCTGCTGTGAGCTGTAGAAATGTTGAAAAGAGCGGAAGGAGACGCACCGCTGTGCACCAAACTTGTTGAAAGAAGTGATAAGCTCATCTTCGAGACGGCCGTCTTCGTCATCACTAGAGTCTGGCTCGTCTTTATTCCCGCCGTCAGCAAAGACGATCCCGCTCTCTTCGTCGTCGTCGGAATCCTCTCGAGAGCTGAAAGTACGAGGAGAACCTGTGAGCGGAGTAGCAGAGGCAGAGCTTGCGGCACTGGAGAGGTGACGAGGGAGTGCTGAGAGTTTGAATTTGTCGCTGGCCTTGTCGTCGTCGGCTGCTGGAGGTTTGCGGACAGTGAATGACAGTTTGGACATCGTCGTGCAAGGTACAGCAAGCCGCAAGCGCTAGCCTCGATAATGAATATCAAAGCTTAGTCATCACCTACTCCTCTGACTCCGAATAACATCAACAAAATTCAATAGATGTGACTTTTGAGGGAGTGCAATAACAGATTCATTTTGGATGTTCGACGGTATCCGTAAAACTCACGCATAAATTTAATAAGGAAGTGGCCTTGGCTCGCGTAGAATTTAATGCTCGTGCTTACCCCTAGTCAACACCGTCGTGGTCCCGTTCCTCAACTTCACTATCAGATTCATCACCGCCAGTCGCAGCCCCACCGCCTCCCCAAAACCTATTCAACAGATTCCTCACAACCCTTATGGGCATGGGCTGAAACAACCACATCAGCACCATTCAACAAGCCAGACCTCAAAAAGCAACTCACAGCAATATACTCGTCCTCATCTTCCTCCTCGCTTTCCTCCTCTTCCGCCACTGCTGGCACTGCAACTCTCGGAGGCATCGGATCAAAGTCCGGCATATCATCATCCCCCTCCATCGGCAATCCACCTGGCATACCCCCTCCACCTGGCACACCACCACCGCCCTCCCCAGGACCCATCGCAAGACCAAGCATCATATCATCCAGCGCCTCATCCGGCATCTCTGCCATCATCTGCACAAACTGCACCACGCCACCAGGCAACTGCCCCGCCAGCCCAGGATTCGCATCGAACAGCGCTTCGATTTGCGCCCTGACGCCTGCGTCTGGGATGAGTCGCTCCAGCGCGCGTGCATCCCGTCGGCGAGGACGCACAGCGAAGATCTCTTCTGCACCTGCAAAGAAGGCGTCGTTGTATTCTGAAGTTGCTGTCAGTGGTGGAAGCGGATCGCATGCAAGCTGTTTGGCAAGCAAGACGGAACGTGGAATGAAGGGGGTGAGGTTCCGGAAGCTTTGCTCGAGGACTACGATATGTCGGTAGACCGAGTATCGGAGAGTTGTTGAGGCGTACATTTGAAGGAACCGCTCTCGAGTTGGATTGGAGCGTTGGGCGTTAAGCGATGCTCGAATTCCATTCGCAGTGCTTTCAAACCATTTCATATGTGAAGCAGATTTCCAGAGAGGTGCAGATCGCTGAACATAGAGATGAGACAAAAGGTGGAGAACGCTTTGCGCAGGTGACAGCCCACTGCAATGGCCGTCAGTGCGCGGGAAAATTATGTGACAGATAAATTCAACGCACATTCCGTCAGTGTGAATCCGTAATGCTTTGTGTTCGCGCAGCTCTGGAGACAATGAAATATCACACTTGTCGGCCAGTAGTGGTACCACCTCTGGGAAGGCTAGTATAGCTTGCTTCAGCGCGTCCGTGCTACTCCCTACGCTCTATCACCTCAAGATCAATACACCGCTGACAGAGCGATCAGAGAACTTACCTGCCCCCCACCTGCTTTTTCCCTCGCAAAAAGCGCCAGGGCCCTCGCATACGCCCATCCAGGCAGCGCGCTCGGATTCAAATGATCCTCGAATGCCGTTTTTGCGCCAGCAAACTCGGAGTACACATCCAAGAGCCATTGTCCCATACCTGATTTGATGGAAACGAAATCAAGATGGAACAGGACGCCGTGCGGATCTGTCCATGGCTCGAGGGAGTATAGAAGGCGCCCGAACTCGAACGCGGTGCGGATACATCCGCGACGCTGGAGATCACTGTGGCAGGTTAGTCTCCGAGCAGATATATGTACAGGAGAGAGGGACATACGTGACCTGCCGATGCAACGCAAGGAAGAAGGGACGATTCTCGACGCGGTTGAAATCGAGGCGATTGAGCCCATTCGTGAAGCTGTATGACCCTAAGAAAGCGCGTTCATATGAGAAGAGCGCCCGATCCACGTATTCCACAGCTTGACTGTATTCTGATATGATTTAGTAATAGGAACATGATCGAAAATGGACCACTGACCTTCTTGATGGCGATATACCTCTGCGAGCTGCAGCAGTGTATCGCCATGCCACGGGAGTTTCTGCAAAACTCTCCACAGTGCTTCAGGATCTAATCTCAGGGATGGCTATGAGTGTCATCAGAAGGCATACGATAAGATACCGCTACCTCCTGACGATACGGCCTGCATAAAGGTTTTTGTGACACCCTTGTACCTCTTGCTATACTCAACAGTCCACCATTTATCTCTTGCGGCTGGGCTATTTTGATCTGTAACCTTTTGTTGCACTTCCTCGTCGGTTAATGGGCGAGAAGAAAGGCCTTCACGTTGTTTGATCATGCTCCATGATGGATGGGGTCGTGTAAGTTGCGAACGTTGTGTCTGGGTTGGAGCAACGCCCCTCCGTTTTTTTGAGCTGCCAGAGGAAGAAGTCTCTGACGATTTTGCAGCTATGACAGCTCTTGCGCCAAAGAACTTGCGCATTTCTGCTTCTGCATCGAGGTTGGATACTGAAACGGATAGAAGGGATGCAAGAGATGCGTTTCGAGTAGTTGATGAAGAAGAAGCTGCTACGCTTTTGAGTTCCGGGTATCTTTGCGATGATGAGCACATTAACCGACAGCTAGAATTTTAGATGCACTTTTTGGAAAGCTCTGCGAGCGCCGTGTCTAGATCATCCAAGCCGTCTTTCTTCTCTTTTCCCTTGCCTTTCTTTACAGATTTAGGCTGCTGGAGCTTTGGTGCCTCAGCAGGTTTAGACTGCTGAGGGCTTGTCGGTGCATCAGATGCTACTGGTTTCTTCTTCTTCTTCTTTGCCTGCGTTCGAATTAGTCAGTTGGTCTCGATCCATAGCATATGGAAGTTATGCGCCTTCTTTGCCTTTGTAGGCTTGGATGTTTCGTCATTGCTCTCAGGTACATCATGGTCATCTTCTGCAGTGGATAGCTGGATCTATCGTTACGATCTCCGCACAGATTTGTTACAAGGTTGAGCTTACCGCTGCAAACCCCGAAGGTGCTATCTGAATCTGTGCTGTTTCATCCTCGCTATCCGTATCAACGGCCGCAGCGGGTTGGTTTGCTAGCGCAAGAAGCTCTTCTTGTTCGCGTTGCTGTCGTTTGTTAATTCGTGCAGGCATGGGGTAGTAGGAGTACGTTGAACAAGTTGTGGTCAATGAAAGCTATGTTTATCTTGGGTCATTATTATCTAATCTTCTCAAAACTTTCTCAAGCCTAACCGCTCTCTGGTTCAAGCTCCAACCTTTCTGTCTTTGGCTTCCGCCTTTGTTTTTCGACGTTCGTTTTTGCTGTTGTCGCTGTCATCGTTGGTGAGCTCGACGTTGATCTAGTAACGCTTCGTCCTACGTCTCAAGGCTGCGAAGGCGGCCGTGAGGTCGTCAGACCCTTCAAGCATGGAGCCACAGCCTCCTGCGCTGCTCAGCGCACCGCGGATGTTGACACTCATAGGATCTATCCTCGTATCCCTCAGTTCAGGGACAAATTATGTACGCAAAAAGTTTATGATATGTATCCAAGTCTGTGGCGCTGAAAGTAGTTCTGCTGTGACCAGATATACTCTGGTGGGTAATACGTGGGTTGATAAGATCTTTGGCATGATAAACTATCACAGCATACGCTCCACAGTTAGGGGCGCGTCTATTGCTCTCCCACACCCAGTTGAATGTTATTGGCCTCGCAGGGAATGGTACGCTGATCATCCAAATTAACTCAACCAAACGCCTAACTTCATTCAGTGGGCGTATACATCAGCGGCCCAGCCTGGGGTCGAGTAGTTGATTCAAAGGGTCCCCGCATTCCGCTTATCAGTGCCTTTACCTGCCTCCTTATAGGATATCTCGGCATAAAGCGCATCTACGATGATGGTACTGGAACCGTAGCATCTTTCATGCACATTGTCATTCTTATTTCTTGCACTTTCATGACCGGCTTTGCTGGAAATGCGGGTCTTGCCGTTGCTATGAACACTACGGCTAAGAGCTTCCCTGACACTTCGGTTTGTTTTTGCACCATGTTCTATGCATCGGTAAGTCACGCTGAAGCAATGGTTTTTTTGTGCAGCGCGGAACCATAACAGGTCTCGTTCTGTCTGGTTTCGGCTTATCCGCATTTTTCTTTGCCGCAGTCGCCAGTATCGCATTCCCTGGTAACACATCTGCTCTTCTCCTTGTCCTGGCCCTTGGCACCGCCATGCCTATGCTTCTTGGTCTTGTGATAGTCCGTCAGATACCATTACCTCCCCCGAGTACCACATCCGGTGTCGAAGGGGGCCTGCATGGACGCGAAGAATACCAGCCGATTCCGAGCGGCGATGCCGCTCTATTTATCCGTGGGAGTGACAGTAACACCTCTCTTCTTGATACAGAACATGCACATGGGGCATCAAATTACCATGTCCCTGAATCATCGACTGCGGTCGAACTCGTGTCGGACCAGATTGTATCGAGAGGGTCAAGTGTCAGGATGAGTACGAGCTGCGCGAAGCCCGTGCATGATGGGCCTAATGTCTATGGGAAACAACTGTGGCTTACCCCAGATTTTTATCTTATTTTTGCTATCATGGCCCTTCGTGAGTCGAGTTTTCTATTTTTGATATTTTGCAACTGACATTTACATGGATTAGTGAGTGGAACTGGGATCATGTGTAGGTGTTTCCCATCAGGGCCAATGTCATAGCCTTGCTCAAAGTTCTGCAGATATCAATAATGTTGGCTCCATATCTCAGGCACTGTATGCCAAAGGGAATCCTAACTACGACGAGTTAGAAGCCTCGCGATGGCAAGCCGCACAAGTTTCGACTCTCAGTATTTGCAACTTCTCAGGACGTATTCTTATTGGTTCGTTCCTTGTCCTCCTACCTTACTATCTTCGCTAATTTGATAGTCCAGGATTGATCGCAGACATGTTCCGATATCGCCTACATCTACCTCGTGCATACTGTTTTTGCATCGTTTCAACGCTCTTTGTTGTCTCTCAATTATCTGTCATCTTCGTTGACGACGTTGCGCATCTTTGGAAAGCAACCGCGTTACTTGGGCTCGCATACGGTAGTCTGTTCGGCATTGCCCCCACAATTATCATCGACTGGTTTGGGCTATGTGAGTAATGAGATGTATGACGCCAAAATGGACTGACATGAATTGTTTCAGCACATCTCTCGGAGAATTGGGGATATGTCTCACTTAGTCCACTAGTGGGAGGGAACCTTTTCTCGCTTATGTTCGGGCGCAACCTTGATTCACACGCCTCGAACGACGACTCCGAGACGCATTCTCCTTTATCTTTGATAAGGCGTGGTGGTCTTCCAAGTGAACATCAATGTTTCGATGGACGCGACTGCTATGTCTCGAGTTTGTACGTAACGGCGACAGCGTGCTTGATTGCACTTGGGTTGAGCGTGTGGGCGGGAATAAGGGACCAGAGAAAGGCAGTGGAGGCGAAGAGGGAAGTCATTTGGCATGCTGAAGAATAGGGAGATGGAGATTGTGCAGATATCCAGTGCAAGATATAATCATCATAGACTTACTAGAAATATGAAATTGTGGGCAGCACCACAAAAGGCGTGCTTAATGGGCGCTGAGTAGGTGAGGCTACACGCACGTTCCATGCTCGTTGCATGTTCATGGATCCAGAGGTATATCCAGTAACATAGACAGTATACTTAATTGACGGCAGTGAATATATAGGGGCAGTGCGAGGTGTACCATAATGAAAATACAGTTTGATGTTACAGATGTTGTACAGATTCTATGCACAGTCCTAGTCTTACATATGTGAATGCACGTAGCAATAATAACATTAATCAAAACCATAGCCCATCCAATGGACGCGTCATGAACAGGAGAATAGAGAGAGAGACAAAAGCAGAAACAAATACTATACGAAGATTAGAGCTGAACAGATTTGGGGCCTGAGCAGCTGGTACCGGCAAGGGGAGAAACGAATGGGGTGTGAGCGGTGATGAGATGGATTTAATAGCCTGTTGTGGTTGTATCACCCGCATTTCAACATCAGGGACCAGTAGCTTCGTGTTACATTCTCTGCGTGGGCTTCTTGGCATTAGTTGAGGGGGCATCGTAACAGAGTTTGTGTATAGAGTTCCCGATTGCAAGCGAGAATGTGTAGGCTGACAGGCTGGCGGTGGTGCTTCAGTTTCATCTGCGGCAAACTCTTTCTCATCTCCGAATTGATCTGCCTGACCATGCTGCAGCAGTGATTCACCGTTCATGCTTCTCATCGATACCGGAACAGAACGTGTTGATATGTCAGCAGTGCGTCCCGGTACTTCTGGGAATTTATGAGGCTGTGGGGCTGCAGGGTTCATCGACATTCGTGAAAGCGGTGAAGGGGGTGATGGAGGCACCGCTAAAGAGCGGTGACTCTTTGAAGTGTCAGTAGGAGTGGAGCTCCTGATTGCGTCAACGACAGGTTCGATATCGTGGTTGTCGTCCGAACAGACACGCTGCGCACGATTCAGCAGGTCTTGTCCTTCCATTACATCTGCAGGATTTTTCCTCAATTGAAATCGGTATAGCAATGCAAGTCCAAGCTTGAGAAGTGCCAAAGAACGGTCTGGGTGCCCTGACTGGCGAAGCTCCAGCGCTTCCTGATATAGCGAGATAGGGGCATTGATGGCGTTATCGCTTTCTTCAATATGCGGGTGAATCACAAGAGCGTCCGCTAAATTAGTCAATGCCGCTGCACGGTCAGGGTGATCACTGCCACAATAATCAAGCGCAAGGCGCAGCTGCTCCGTGGCTGCGTGATAGTCTGAGATGCAACGAGTGCGGCGATAGCATGCGAGGAGATTCTGACCGGTTTCTGTCATTTGTCCAAGAAGTTGTGACTCGTTGGGTCTGGGCTGGCTGGGATGTCAATCTGATAGCAAAAATGGTTGTAGAGGTTAGGTGACAACACTTACTGAGTGGCGTACGCCAAACTGAGTCGCATCGGGTTCGTCTTCAAGGCCTCTGTCTACTTTTACCAGGAGAGACGGTGATTCACCCCCATCGGGGAAGAATAAGATGGCTGAAAAGTGTTTCATTAAGTGAAAGGCATTAAAAAACAAGTTGCCACCTTACGTAGAGATTTATCACTATGATGTAACAGTTCTCCCACTGTGAGCTCAGCTTCACGCATCAACTCGCCGCGCCCAAGCATACGTTCAGATTCGAAGGCTGCATAGATCCTCAAAGATACTGTTGCTGAGCCATCTGTGGGACTGAGATGGGGCTTTAGTATTCTCACGGAAGGCCATTTAATTGAACACTCACAGTAAAAAAATCTGATCCCACTGCACGACATTGCTTGACGGTATTTCCGCTTTGACGACTGTTCTCCAAACGGTTCCGTCGATCTCGACGGCGACATAATAACCGGCTGGAATGCGACGAAGGCCAGCCGCAGGAGCTGTTACATGGATCGCTACTCTCAGAGTGAATAGATCTACTCTCGACAATGTGAACCAAAAGTCTTACAAGAAATTGTCAATCGCTTGTCCTGAGGCGTTTGGCGCCACGATTCTAGCTGAGAATGATGGGACATATACAGGAGAGGGGATGCTGCAGGCCAGGAAGGGGCCGTGAACTATAAATCTGGGCCGGTGATATAGCGGTGCTCCTGCGCTGAAACCTGTGCTGGCGTTATTGATGAGCGTCTGTGAGGCTGATTATTAAGTTGTGCCCCGTGTAGACAATGGATTCAGGAATGAAACGTGCCTGCATAGCATTCTGGAGGTACGAACTGATCCGTAAAGAATCGGTCCCGGCTCGAAGCCGGCAAGTTCACCGACTCACAGTACCGCTAGAAGTCGTTGTAGCTTGAGTTCCAGAACAGAGAAGGATCATTCCAGTATTGTTGGAGTATGAAAAACCTCATGCTGCGATCGTGTTCCAATATGGTTCGGGAAGTGATAGTAATGGGCATGTCAGGAGACAGGCTGCTGCAATCCCGAGCATTCAGCAGTCAAATGAAGGCCTGGACTGATCGATTGCGCTGTATTTCACAGACTCCCACTGATGCGATAATGTTATGACTCATATAGGATCAGATCAGGTAAAGTGAAGTAGAATGCAAACCATATTATTTAGCAAACAGGTTTGTAACCACTGACGAATCGCTTGCCAGTGCAAATTACACTTGAGTGGTCTCGAGCCACAACTTTCCACCACAAAAGACAATTTGATAGCACCTCACAGTGCAGGCGGTGTGATTTCGAAGATCACTCGGAGCCCATTTGATGACATGGTGCTTGCCAAATCGCCCTTCTTGGGTCGGTGCATTCGCAGAAATTGAGGGTGAGTTGCGGGATAGAAAAGTCGCACACAATCGCGCCAACTTGGAGTCCGAAACCTCTCGATTGGTGTTCTTGTATCAGAGAAGGCTCCGTCTTGCTCCGTCACATGCAGCGGAGATCGGAGTTTGTTTCCACGTGGTCCCTGGGACTGAAGCTTCGTCCACTGTTTGTCCACGTCTCTCGTTCAACGGACTTGGTCTATTGCTGTCCATTGGATTCTTGGGTCGTGAGTGCTTTCTTTTGATCTCGTCGCAAAGGCTCCATTTCCCTTGACTTTTGTCTGCTATGATTCAGAGCAACCAGCGCGTCTGTCGCCGCGCGTTCAAGGGCAGCTATGTCCATACAAATGGATAGGGTGCACACTTTGGCCTCCCGACCACCTCCAATTGTTCCTGCATCCACCTACTTACAGATGCCCGCAAATGTAGTTCCTCGCGGTGCGGAAAAGCTTCCTTCGCCCGAGCAACCCTCCAATGATGAGAGGCAGAGCCAAATGGAACTTTCACTGAAACGTTCTATAACGCTTGTTATATGGTACAAGGTCAGTTGTATATTCTGAAATGGTTGCGCTCAGTGACTAGACTAGTTAACAGCCGGCGTGCGATCCCATTCGTCTAAACCACGAGATATCCACTTTTCCATTGTTTCAGCTGTCGCATTTTTCATCCGTGGTTTCCGACCTGGAACTTACGCCCGCTTCATACGTCGATACTTATAATCATGCAACAGGGAATTGGGAGCAGCATATGATAACAACTGTCCGTGCGATCGAGACAGACCAACGTCTCTTATATAAACTCCGTAAAAGTCTTTTAAGTGGGCTTTTAGACGAGGAATGCCGAGGACTCGCAGAGGAGTTGGCGCTACAGTCGAAGAAGAAACAACCCGTATCTCCTACGATTATCACACAAAATGGCACCAAGAGGCCAGCAGCTGACCATATAGAGGGCCCTCCTGCCAAAAGACCATATCCGCCGGAAGGTTACCCGCACCCGATGTATATACCGTCCATGGGCTATATGTACCCGCAGGTCCCGCTTGGACATCCAATGAGTGCACCACCAGTTGCTAGCCCATCACACGCGAACAGTCCTGAGGGCGAGGCATCTTCGCCCATGCCACCCTCATACTTAGGTTCCCCTCCAACTCCGATGAGCGGCCAGCCACCGAACAGCCCAGGGCAGTATCCAGTGGTGTCACCTTCGTCAGCCACTCGAACAGGGGCAGGGCCATTCCCGCAGCACCCCCATCCTCCACTCAAAAGATGGCCCAACGATTACACTGTGTCTGAAATTGCTGCCGGTTTCCGGCAGATGGATATTCTCATTGCCCAGACGCCCAATGCGACCCAGCGCATGTCATTCGAACGCGTTTTTGGATGCCGGTATGTAAAGTCGACCGTGTGTCGGCACCGCGGCGTATATCGCAAAGCTGATACAGCACTCCGGAGTATGTTTGAGGGTATGGGGACGGACGAACGTGCCGTGTGGGGTGAGTTTGTGAGGCGCGTAGAGGGTCGGCCATCAGGAAAGCAGGGGCAAGGAGAAGAGCTTGCTCTTCACGGTGACCTTCATGAGGGAAGTTCGCAGCCCAGTCAAGTTCAACAGGAACAATGCGGAGAGGCGAATACGGTTCCGCTTATGGATTCGTTGGTGCAGTCACCGCATATGACAGTCCCATCGCCACCCCCTGGGATGGCACATATCAATGGTGCGTGTTTTACATGATCTATATCCACAGTACTTATTGATACATAGGGCATGTTCCTGTTTATGATCCAAGTCTAGCAGATAAAGATGCCGGCTTGTCTGGAACATGAGGTCCCAGTTTTCTCAGCGTTTTGAACCCCCTTTTCGCGATTCACGGACTCCATGCGGTATTTGTAGGACTTTCTCCATTAATTCACAATCTAGGGCTCAGGGTATGATGTATTTACTGATAGCGTGACCTGTGACGCTCTCATGATTGACCTTCTCTCAAAGCTATAAGGCAGCTGAGAATACCTCGAGCTTAATTAGAAGCCTCGAATTCATCCCAGCCTTATCAGTATTATCTTCAGGATGACTCGTCAGTCGAATGGATCCAACGAGCTTTGTTTTTTGACAAGCGGTTTTCACATGGACGACTGACTGAACCGAGAATCTAAAACTTCGACAGCTAGTACAAAGACTACAGTACTAGACCAAGCTAGTGCAACCGAGCTCAAACCGATTGATATTGGTCACGTGTCTGTGCGCCAGTGCAAGCATGCGTTTTCGCAACGTAACTTTCGTCATCATCTTAGGCTTCTCGGTATAGCATGATTTATAAAGATCCCTCCGGCTCCAGTCTCTAAACACTACCAGTCTCTCTCAGATCTCACTTTGACAATTATCACGTTGCACAGCCCGATAACGGCTTTCGTTGACTTTTCAGTGTAGAGATAAATTCGATGACTCAAGACTTGATTCCTAATAAGAGGATTTTCAAAGATCCAGTCCATGACTATGGTGAGTGTTACAGCTCTGATAATTTTTCGCGGCGATCTCATTTGTGGCTGCGACTCCGTATGTATGTCCATAGTGGAGTACGATCCATGGATTTGCAGCTTTATAGACACGTGAGTTGCCGTTGGCTTCTTTTTGATGAAAAGAAGAACCCAATATCACATTTTCCTCCTAGACCGCACTTTCAACGGTTGAGATATGTTAAACAACTAGGAATCTCGTACCATGTGTACCCAGGAGCATCTCACAATAGATTTGAGCATTGCCTCGGTACGAGTGGTGACATCTTTTAGGTTGTTCGGCTGACAGGTTCAAACAGGTGTTGGTCACTTGGCCAGGATGATGGCTCAACATCTTCAGAAGAGTCAACCGTCGTTGGGTATCACAAATGAGCATATACGATGCGTTGAGCTTGCTGGACTGTGCCACGACCTTGGTCATGGGCCTTGGTCACATGTTTGGGACGGTCATTTCATCCCAAAGGCCCTGTAGGTTGTGATCTTGCCTTACTTTTCCGAAAGACCTGAGGGCGTATTTTCAGTCCTAATCACCCTAAATGGAGTCACGAACAAGCCTCGGAGATGATGTTCGATGACATGGTGAAGAAGTATCGTAGCCATGACATCTCGCCTGAGGATGTAGAGACCGTGAAGGCACTCATTTCTGGCAGGAAGGAGCGATGCAAGTGCGTGTTGTTGCTGACTTGACTCGACGGCGTCTGATGAACAATTGACCACTTCAGACTCGGGAAGACTATGCCTTTTTTGTTTGAGATTGTTGCCAACGATCTCAATGGCATTGACGTTGACAAGTGCGTCTCTATGCTTCCACATCTGCACCATCTCAACTGAAGTTCAAGGTTCGATTACATCGCCCGTGACTGCCACGCTGTCGGCGAGAAACGCAACATTGCCATGACAAGGTAGCCTTTCAAGTCATCTGAGCCTTACTTGTTTGCTGAGTGCTTTCGACACGCATCTAGGTTGATTCATTCTGCTCGCGTCATCGATGGTCAAATATGCTATGACATCAAAGATGCTAACACAGTCTACGAACTATTCTACACCCGTTTCTCGTTGCATAAAAACATCTACAATCACAAAACTAGTGTGTATGACTTAACATGCATCCACTTTTATGCTGACATCAGTATAGCTCGCGCCATTGAATACATGATCATGGACGTACTTCTTATTGCACAGAAGCATATGAAGTTCGCAGAGTATATCGACATACCTGAAAAGTATCTTCATCTCACGGATGATCTCTTCCACCGCATTCATACGACCGAATCGGAAGTGAGTCTATACAATTCCTCCTTTCGCACGTCTCATCTTGTAATTGCATTAGGAGCTCGCACCAGCGCGCAAGATCATCGACCGTATCGAGAGACGTGACCTCTATCGCCGAGTAGACTACAAGATCATGGACTGGGATGACAAGGATTTTTGTCAGGCACAGATCACGCCCGAGGCAATCGTCCATGCTGCTAAAAACGCCAACCTTGAAGGTGTTGAACAGAGCCTCGTCGCTGAGCTTACTGTTGACCATGTCATCGTGGATGTGAGCAAGATGCACTACGGAAGAGGAGTGGCCAATCCCATCTATCAGGTTAAATTCTATAGCAAGCATGAACCAAATGGTGATGACCGAATATTACAATATGGCAATTGTACTAATCCGTCCCCCAGTGTGCCGGCGGGCCGAGTCGGGAGACGTCTCCCTTTTGATGCCCGAGAAGTTTGGAGAGCTCCTCCTGAGGATTTACACCAAGGAAGAGAGATTTATGGGACTAGTGCAAACCGCATACCGGCATGTGCTGAGGTCCCTTCCTATTCCGGGTGAGACAGCGGGAGTAGCCACTATAGTACCAACACCTCCTGCTACTGAAGCGCCTTCTACCCCAACGGCACTTACGCCTGCCTTCGGTCTTGGTGTACCTCAGAGCTGTGCTTCGAGACCTTTCGGACGCACACCCAGCTATTCGGACAACCAGTTTACTACGCTTCCTCCGAATTGCCAGAGCCGCTCTCCGACAAGGATATCATCACGAAGCTTGAAGAGGACTAGGGAGACCAGTGTCGAGTTGGACATTGACAATCCTCCTCCGATTAGGAAGAGTATGCGTTTGGCGTCGGCGTCATCGTCGGCAAAGTGATCATACTACCGTCCTTACGCAGCTCAGCTTTTCTCCAGTTTCCTGCTTGCAGTGTTAGATTTGTCCATTGGTTGCATTCTCGTTCCGCATTCAGCCTGTGTCCATTCATGATTCGTTGGAAAGACTCGGAATTTCACTTACTATACAAACTTGATAACATGCTTCGCGCTTTATACCAGTAATATAATATATCACCCGGGGGTATACTCTATGTATTATGAGTGAGTCGATGTGGCAGCCCAATTAATGGAGCTCGACGTTAACTGTTGCAATCTAGCAACGGAACGATCGAAGAGATGACGTCAGTTGTAACACTCTGGTGCACCTGCGTCCTCATCGATTCATCCATTAATTCGCCGATCTATCAAGCCAGAACATAGATCTCACTCTTCGCATGACTTCAACTTTTCCATCCCCCGTTTGCTTGTTCTTGTACGATGTCCTTCCCCTCGAGCTCTTTTTTTTTCACACCTCACACCTAGGCCTCACATTAGGCTACACGCATCGTGGTCATGGTGTACTCGCTCTCACCGCTTTCGTCTTGAAATGCATGATACTAGTGATTACACGTACCGCATAATGAATACAATGAACTACATATCTCGTCCCACCCTACTTTCTCAGATTGTTACTAATTTGCTAGCTCAAGGCTTTCAGTGTACTTGGTGCAACGGAAACTTGAATGACCGCAGATAACTGCAACAACGATGTCCTTCTATTCAACTTCTGAGTCCGCTGTTAAGGAGCACCGATGCTAAGCATTTCAACACAATGCACAGAGGCGCACGCGCATTCGCATCTGATAGAATCGGCATGCCTTGTCCGCTGCTACGTGTTCTCATGATCACAAACCAGCACAACTAGGAGCATCAGGCATCACGAATCATGCAGTCCGGCTCTTCAATAAGTCATTCGCTCGGACTGGATGCTGTGTATAGAATAGAATATGAAGTATGATTCGCTGTACACGGTCAAATGTAAACTGTATCTGACATCTTTATAATAGATCCATTGCTATTGTCGTCACTAAGGTCTGCAAGCATTGGGTTTAGTAAGTGCAAGGACCGGAAAGGACTTTGAAGAGACTCACTCCTCTCGGCACTTCTGCCAGTGTTGTCCATGTACCATGCAGCTCAAATCAAGCTCAGGACCTCTGGGTATCACTAACGCAGTTCCAGGGCTATAGAATGAGTGACGAGAGGCGGGTGGTACCCAGAATAACAACTGATGTTTGGGCCCAACCACCCATCCATCATCAACATTCACGACAAATGGGGTCAAACTGCGGTCGTCATGGGATGCTCCCTCCGTTAACTTGGAAGTATCTCGCAGGGCATGGATGGGGTTGGGCGAGAAGGAAATGAAGTGGCTGTTCCAAGTGTTCGATGTCACGGTAGTGGCGGTGTCAATCATACGATAATTGTCTGGGAATGATGAAGGATCTGACGTAGCGTGCTGTTGCGATGGCTGCCTCGCTGGTGAATACCACAGTCGAACAGTCTGATCCGAAGAACCAGTGACGATGCGAGTGCCATCCGGCGAGAATGAGACCGAGGTAACATAATGAGTGTGCCCCCGCAAGGGCTCACCGACTGGCTGCCCCGTCGCAGCATCCCATAGCCGAACAGTCTGATCAAAAGAACCGCTGACGATGCGAGTGCCGTCCGGCGAGAACGAGACCGAGGTAACCCAATTAGTGTGCCCCCGCAAGGGCTCACCGACTGGCTGCCCCGTCGCAGCATCCCACAACTGAACAGTCTCATCCCTTGAACCACTGACGATGCGGGTGCCATCCGGCGAGAACGAGACCGAGGTCACATAATCAGTGTGCCCCCGCAAGGGCTGGCCGACTGGTTGCCCCGTCGCAGCATCCCACAGCCGAACAGTCTGATCCTCCGAACCACTGACGATGCGAGTGCCGTCCGGCGAGAACGAGACCGAGGTAACCCAATTAGTGTGCCCCCGCAAGGGCTGGCCGACTGGCTGCCCCGTCGCAGCATCCCACAGCCGAACAGTCTGATCAAAAGAACCGCTGACGATGTGAGTGCCGTCCGGCGAGAAAGAGACCGAGGTAACATAAGAAGTGTGCCCCCACAAGGGCTCACCGACTGGCTGCCCCGTCACAGCATCCCATAGCCGAACAGTCTGATCAAAAGAACCACTGACTATGCGAGTGCCGTCCGGCGAGAACGAGACTGAGGTCACATAATCAGTGTGCCCCCACAAGGGCTCACCGACTGGCTTCCCCGTCGCAGCATCCCACAGCCGAACAGCGTGATCCTTCGAACCAGTGACGATGCGAGTGCCGTCCGGCGAGAACGAGACCGAGGTAACATAAGAAGTGTGCCCCCGCAAGGGCTCACCGACTGGCTGCCCCGTCGCAGCATCCCACAACCGAGCAGTCTCATCCCTTGAACCAGTGACGATGCGAGTGCCGTCCGGCGAGAAAGAGACCGAGGTAACATAAGAAGTGTGCCCCCCCAAGGGCTGGCCGACTGGTTGCCCCGTCGCAGCATCCCACAGCCGAACAGTCTGATCCTCCGAACCACTGACGATGCGAGTGCCTTCCGGCGAGAACGAGACCGAGGTAACATAAGAAGTGTGCCCCCGCAAGGGCTCACCGACTGGCTGCCCCGTCGCAGCATCCCATAGCCGAACAGTCTGATCAAAAGAACCGCTGACGATGCGAGTGCCATCCGGCGAGAACGAGACCGAGGTCACATAATCAGTGTGCCCCCACAAGGGCTCACCAACTGGCTTCCCCGTCGAAGCATCCCACAGCCGAACAGTCTCATCCCTTGAACCAGTGACGATGCGAGTGCCGTCCGGCGAGAACGAGACCGAGGTCACATAATCAGTGTGCCCCCGCAAGGGCTGGCCGACTGGCTGCCCCGTCGCAGCGTCCCACAGCCGAACAGTCTGATCGTCCGAACCACTGACGATGCGAGTGCCGTCCGGCGAGAACGAGACCGAGGTAACCCAATTAATGTGCCCCCGCAAGGGCTCGCCGACTGGCTGCCCCGTCACAGCATCCCACAGCCGAACAGTGTGATCCTCCGAACCAGTGACGATGCGAGTGCCGTCCGGCGAGAACGAGACCGAGTTAACTGAATGAGTGTGCCCCCGCAAGGGCTCACCAACTGGCTGCCCCGTCGCGGCATCCCACAGCCGAACAGTCTCATCCTCCGAGCCAGTGACGATGCGAGTGCCGTCCGGCGAGAACGAGACCGAGGTTACATGACGAGTGTGCCCCCTGAGCACAGTCAGAACGACCGGCCAGTTTATATCACGTCCATATGCTACACGCAGAGTATTCGGAAACCGT
Source organism: Suillus occidentalis (assembly GCA_016628085.1). Taxonomy (NCBI): domain Eukaryota; kingdom Fungi; phylum Basidiomycota; class Agaricomycetes; order Boletales; family Suillaceae; genus Suillus; species Suillus occidentalis. Next base: position 60,746 of record JABBWB010000033.1, read on the forward strand.
GCAGAAAACTGTCTCGATAGCGAAGAGTTGGCAGGCGAGAATGGGAGTGCTGATAGATACAGATGTGGCGTGCTGTGTAAAATGGTGCCGCCGAAGATTTGAATGAACCTCTGTACGTCCATTGCAGTCAACGAAATGTCTTTGAATTCGGTACGGCCCTGTGTTTGCGCATGAGCGCGTCATCTGGCATTCAGTAACAATGTACTCACCTTCAGCCACTGGGGAATGAGCGCAAGGGCAGCACCTGCACCGCTGAGCGCATTGGTCAGAGCGAGGGACTCGAGCCACAAAAACAGCCTCTCGTGGTCGAAGAACAATTTCACTTCCCTCGCGAGCTCCTTGTCGAAGACTGTGGTTCGTACGTGCGACATCCAAAATCGAGAGGAATAAGACAGATGTGGGGGGATGCAATTTTTAACTCGTTCTTGCAACCCGGGATCTTTGCTATTAGGGAGATAAGACGACTTCAAATTACAGATATTGAAGCGAAGGCCGTGTTCCATCACTCGAAGCGACGCGAATGCAAGATCGTGGTGTGCCTTTGACAGGTCGATGAAATATTCTCCACTGGATGATTGGTCCGTCAAGAAATCATGGAAGGATGCGTGAAGGGGTCGAATAGGGGAATCCAGGTTGGTTGTTCCGCTCAGGAGGGAGCCCATGCTTTTTACCACAAGCTCCACGTCGAAATTGTCCTCTCGCGTTGAAAAATGGCGCCTCATGGCGTTCAGGGAAGCTAAAGGAAGGGGTTCGGCTGTGCATAGTATTTGTCCCATCGCTGAGCGAAATCTCGCTAGCTTCGTCGAACGCATTTTCGGCGGATGCGGAGATGTATCCCCTTGCATGATACCTGCTAAAATGAGGAGATACATGTTGTGCAATAACGCGCTTCTCTCAGCAGGATCACGGGACACCACAGCACCGTAGCAATCCTTTGGAGATAGTCCAACGTCGGAATTTTTGATGTATTCGCAAGCAAGACGCGCCCACTCGAAAAGTCCGTCAGCTTTCTCAGCGAGGACTGCAAGCTCTTTGACCTGAAAATCCAACCCTTCCAACTGCTTGGATACGAAAGCATAGATGTCGCGCTCTGCGAATGCTGGCGGAATATCATCCATCGACATCTGTCGAATATGTTCAACACCACGAAACTCGTCTTTGATGTCGCGATCTGGGCGAGAGGTAACGATGAAGCGGAAGTTGCCTGGGAGGTCTGTGATTTTGGGAACGGAGGGGTTGTGATGTTTCCCAGCTAGAATCTGGAGGAGGTCTCTTCGTGTCTCTACTCCGCCGCTCTCGTCCAGCGCATCGATCACTATTACAATGGGTTCCCCAGTTGACCCAGATGACTTCCTCAGTGGTTCGATCAGAAGCTTCTGCCACTGCTGGGTAATATCCGCCGTCTTCTTGAGCGAACTTGCGTCCTGAACTGCACCTGCCAATGCCCGCCTCATCTCCGGATCGCGGTCAGCCAAGTCGCGCGCAATCGTGGAAAAGATCTTTTCATGGCGACGATCTGCTTGTCGCTGGCGATCAAAAGAGTAACACGAACCAAGCCCTCCCACGTCTTCGAACCACTTAGCAATGGTATGAGCGATGGCCGATTTGCCCTTGCCTGCAGGGCCAGACAGCCACAGTACGCGTGGAACGTTGTCCCCAGTACTATTGACCCATTCCGTGATCTCGGAAAGGATTTCCGTGCGCGTTCCTTGAAGGCATTGTTTCCGGGTGTCTAGTCCCGCGCCGTCTGCATATGCCATACCGCCAAGGTCCAACATCTCTTCTGAAAAGGTATAAATGTATGTCAAGTCACAAGGACGTCCCAACTCTTACCTGTACGGTGGACGTGTATGGATATGTCCTGGACATGTGTGCCTATGTCGTGGATGTGTATGGCTACGTCACGAGTAACCTGGTCCCGGAAGTTTTGCATGAGCCCATCGAACACGTCACTGTACTTTTGGATAGTATCCGTCGCTTCCGAGAACACATTTTTTCCGAGTCTTTTCCCTGTGATGATGGTGGAACCTTGAGACGGTACAGAGCGCAGCAGGTTCTGACACTCACAAAAGTTGCAGGTCTCCGAATAATTCTTAATAAAATGGGCACACTCGCGTGCCTGCTGAGAAATCCTTCCAAGGAATATCGCGCATCGACGAGACTTGGCCGAGTATCTCGTCTTGTGTGATGAAGCTGTAGACTTCAGACAACTTCTCAAGAAGTTTGAGTAATGCTGCGTCGCGATCCGCTTGAGCTAGAATAATCTGCACAAATGACCTGATGAGGGCCGGGAGGCAGGGAGAGAAAAAACAGAATGAATACTTTGGCTGCACAAGACAATACGCTCAGTGCCATCTTTGCATATGGATGTACCTGTGGAACTTGAGTTAGTTCGGTTCCGATTTAGAAGAGGGATCCATACATTCGCGATCCCTCCGATGACAGCATCGAATACCCTGAGGGGTTTGAGATATGTGTCCTGGAAACCGTCAAGCAGCATCGAGATCCGCTTGTGCGTTTTGGCCGACAGACGCAGCAGTGATTGCAGGTCCCGAAAGTGGATGCATGCGTTTTGCAGCTCGTTGCGCATCCCGGAGCGCCGATTGGGTATCTGCCTCCACTTCCGCACCAGACGGAGCAGTCTGAACCTGCACCACCAAACTTTAGAGAGAGGACGGAGAGCAAGTATGAGAATCTACCTCGATGACATTTGGGGTCGATGAAGCACTTTCATGCGGGGGAACAGGGCTGCGACTACGGGAATCCTTTGAGCGCTTATTACAGCCTTAGTCGTTTCCAAGACACTCATTACGCATGCTTGTAGACTCACAGTTCTTATCTTGTTCACGCCCTCTTTAATACTGCCCAGCAACCGATTGACTCTGCCACGGGGTCGGTGCTAGACGAAGGATGCGGCAATGTCAGCGTTTGGCTTAAAGTGAACCTCAGAAACCACATACTGGGCTTCCACAAGTCGCTGCTTCGCTAGATGTGCGGGTTTCTTTGGTCGAATCCCTCGATAAGTTCTGTTTCCTCCGAGTCATTGCGAATGGCAGTTGAGGCGAAGTTAGGCGAGGGTCCTATATGGTATATATCGAAGAACGGGCAGACCTCGAGGCAATATTTGTTGCAGTGTTGCTGAGCGCCAAGCGATAAGGAATTTGGACCACGTGCCACTGATGGAAGGAACGACTGTCACGGCCGCCTTCCCCTTCTGTGTGGAGACAAGGATCTGATGGGACAAGCCGATCTTAGTACTTCCAGGGCACTACAAAGAAGTTCCGCCTGGAGGCAAGCAGTGGGCGACTTGCATGACTACTACTATTAATTTCGGCATTAAGTAGTATGTGCCCTACGGCTCAAATCAAGCTTCAATCTACCCTTGAAGAGCACCCTTGGACCTCCTCAGGGCGAATGACACGGCTCGAGCTTGCACACGAGTATCAGTTGAATTACATATTCGGAAGGGAGAATGCGAGAGATCACGCGCAAACATCGATCATTTATCTTTGAAACCCTATACTGTGCCGTGGCGACCGCCGCATTTTCGTACAATGTTGCCTCGTGGAATTCATGCATGCCATGTACGTTCCACCTCTGTTGCTACCAGCAAGGAACAAGCAAAACAAACAGTAAGTGCTGGTCAACTATTCCCGTCCTTTTTGTTTATGAATTCAGTCAGGTCAGAAAACACGCAAAGAGGCCTCACAGTAACGAGTCATGTCTTCCAAATCCCATGCGATGCGAACCGCTGATGAAGCCATGACTTTTGGACCTGAACACCCTGCAGCACCAAGCGATGGAGAAGCTGTGTCTTCTGAATCAGCCTTCCTTGCCACGTTGCCCGTTGTAGAAGCTATTACCTCTGATTCTGAAGCCCTTGCCATGTCGGCAACTGAGGAAGCTAGGCCCCCATCCCAGCCCCAAAAGCCAACTCCGAAGCAAGAATTTTTGGGTCACAAGGACTATGTTTGGGCCTTTGTCTTCTTGCACGACAACATCCACATAGTGAGTGGTTCGTGGGACGGCACGATGCGCAAGTGGAACTGCGACACGGGATTCCTTGTCGGGGAACCATGGACAGGCAAGGGGGGTTGCATACACGCACTGGAACTTTCACCGGACGGAAAGACAATTGCGTGTGGGAGGATGGACGGAAGCGTTCAGCGGTGGATAACCGACAGTGGAAAGATGATTGAGGGCGTCTGGACAGGTCATAGTCGAGAAGTAAGGTCACTGGCGTGGTCACCCGGCGGAAAGCATATTGCCAGCGGGTCCAGAGACGGGACAATCCTAATCCGAAAACAAGACAGCGGCGAAACCGAGGTGGGCCCAATCAAAGCGGAGCAGCATTGGGTGAATGTTCTTGTATATTCGCCTTCAGGCGACAGAATCGCATCAGGCGGGTTGAATGCGACGATTTGCATTTGGAATACGAAAACAGGCAAGCTCGTCGTCGGCCCCATCGAGGAACTGGGGGCAAGTGTGACATCGTTGGTGTGGTCGTCGGACAGCGGAAGAGTCTACACCGCTTCAGACAAGTTTGTGCGTGTTTTCGACAGTAATTCGGGCATCGAACTTCACCGCTTCGAGCACGACGATTTGGTGAATTCTATCACACTTTCACCCAAATACAACGTATTGGCCTGCGTGGGTCAGCCAGGTGTTGCACAGTTATGGAACACAGAGTCCCGTGAACCACTGCTCTCCCAGCCATTCATTGACCACCAAACTCTTCGCTGCATATCATTCTCTCGAGACGGGAGATACCTAGCAAGTAGTGGACTTGGCAGGAAACTCATTCTATGGACGGTGAAAGATATAGTTCCTGAACTTGCAGTACGTGTTTTCACGCCCATACCGCAAGTTGACAAGCTATACAGCAGGAAATTTGATTCCAGTCACCAACATCGTCTTGCCTTGACGTCAGTATTCTCGCATCCGACCTTCTTTTCCTTGCTCATAAATAAATATTGCAGGTCGATGTTACAAATCTTCAATTAGGCAGTGATGTGTTCACCAACAGCGAGGGAGATGATTCATACGGTGACTGTGACTACTTCAAGGTAAACCTCGTGTTTTGTTGTACAAATGGCACTAGTATTGAAGATAAGCAAACCTACCAGCCCTATCATCCTTCGGCACCCTCTGCAGGTCCTTCTCGTCGTTCCCAACATCACAGCCCATCCTCCCCCTGGCGCTTCTGGAATATCACTGTCCCTTCTCGACGCCACTCACCAGCAACTGAGTCTACTGCGCTGCAACAACGCTTCAAGCACAGTCTCTTCGCGCGGTACACTGGCCCGCCATCCGTAACAGTCGCAGCTGGAAGAAAAAAAAATGTAAGCATTGTATCAGGTGTCCGTGGTTCTGCTACGTACATAACCGAACCTCCAGAGGATCTACGTCGCCCCTGTGAAGACTAACGCTCATAGTGGTCAGTCATCCTCAAAGGCGGCTCAGCCTGCAGTACGGCCAGTTTCGGCGCCGCAGTCTCAGAGTCAGAGTCAGACGACAACACAACGACCTACTCCAGACGAAGACTATGGTTGTTGGGCCAATTTTTGCCTCGCTCTCTGGTGCATCCCACGCCGCACTCGTCCTGCTGCCTCTAGTACTCAGCTCTCTGCCTTGTAATTTTACATTACCACGTGTGTTTCGATACCTTCCATATCTCATGTTGTACCGCATCATTCCTGCTTGCATATTGTATTGATCTAATTTTCTTGTCGGGGTCTAATATTATTCTTTTCCAGCATACACCAGTTTCCCCGATGACTCTCGCATACGTGTCTGACTGACGTTCAATAACAAGTGTTTTGTATGTGCACCACATTCCGTGTTTATTTCGTCCCTTCTCGTCCCTTCACAGCTGCATACCGCGCCCTCGGTGCAGTATAATTGGAGGTAGCTATGTGCTTACTGTTTTCACCTCCGCATGCTTTGCTTCGTTACTCAACAATGTCACATTGACGGTTAATTTCAGCCCAATAAATATCGGTGTTTCGACAACCAAATCATGTCAGCCGCCGTGTTGTCCTATATAAATCCCTCTCAGTCCCAATTCAATCCCTCGTCCGCTCTTTCTTGTCTCTCATCGATCTCATCTTTAGTAGGCTTATTTTGATTCACCTTATGAACACTCGTCCTTTGCCCTACTAGACCAGCAATACTTTCGCCTTGTCTGCTCGACGTCACAAGTTGTGTTTCTTGTATGTTGTGCTGCCTAAGTGTTAAACTACTCACTGGAATTCTCTCGATCGCGCTCAGACATGACATCGAGAATGCGATAGACGCTTTCTCGCCAGCTGCTTACCTGCCTGCTAACCGAAATTGACCACGTCTAGATTTTTATGGAAGACTCCAGCGTGCATCGATGCTCATGACCCAAAAATACTACGAATGGGCGAAAGGATGATATCCAATATGGAACGATATGATCCAGCTGTTCGTTCGCGACGTGGACGGCGTGAAGATAGGACAAGGGTCCACTGGCCCCCTTCAACAAGTGCTTACTAGCCACATTTGCAGGGGCTCTTAGTGGTCGACTTATCTGCTCGTCTCCTCAGCAACTGCCTAGGTTCGGTTGCGCTGGCCCGCACCGTGGTTTAGGCATCCCGGCCCACGAGGGTACATTCCATTTGTCATCTTCTGGCCTACCCCTGACGCTGTTTTCAGGGCATCAGTGGTCGCCGGCATCCACGTCGGGACCTAGTGGAGGCTTGAGACGTGGAACATGAGTCATGTGGCTCGCGTTCCATCGCGTTCGCCTTCCAGTACCCGCCGGGTCCGGGTGTGGCATCGCTACCAAGTCTGTTTCCTCGGCGCCAGAATGCCCAAATGCCGAGGTCGTCAGCGCGCGAGTAAGTCCACCTCATTCTCACAGACAAATACCTTCCAAATGCTACAAGAGGAGAAAAGATCAACACAACCCAGGTTCTGGAAAGGTGAGAATCCCATTTACTGACTTCCTGGTTATCCTCGAGACTGGTAGTATCAGCTCGAGACGCTATGCAATTTCATTGCCTGCATGGTCATACGATGTAATCGCATGGAGCCTCGGGCTGATCTGGCGTGCGAGGGTTGATTTATATGCTTATATCCTCAGGAAGGCGAGCAAACTTTTAACATCAATCCCGATCTCGACCAGTACCATTATGGGGCTGTTCCTGTAACCACTTTTTGTAAAATTGATTATTGCGCTCAACCGAGAGCCTGAAGTCACATCACAGCGCGACCGTATATTTCGGCGAGTCAGATCACGATCTTAAAATTCAGTACCACAAGGAAAAGTATCATAATATCTTGTACACTTTTATTACAGCTGCAACAATAAGTAACCTGGTATCATAATTCAGTAGAAGCAAGGTAATACATTCTACGGTTTACATCTACACACTCATCTTCATCGCTATCGTTGGGTGAGGATCATACCCTTCAACCACGATGTCTTCCGAATCAAATCCATCAATGTCATTTATCTCCCTTCTGAATTTGACCTTTGGGAATGCTCTTGGCTCGCGTTTGAGTTGTATTTCGAGGGCATCGACATGGTCGCGGTAAACATGCGCATCTCCAAGTTGGATGATGAGCTCGTGGGGTTTGGTCCCCGTAACATGTGCAACCATATGCGTTAGAAGCGCGTAAGACGCGATATTGAAAGGGATGCCGAGTCCGAGGTCGGCTGAGCGCTGGTACATGAGACACGATAGGCGTTTAGGAGCATCAGGCGTGACGGGGAGATGCACGTAGAATTGGCACATCATATGGCAAGGTGGAAGTGCCATGAGCGGCATGGCTACATCATGAAATCAGCGTACGTGGGACCAATCAGGTGACGTAGACTCACCTGCTGGATTCCACGCGCTCAAGATGATTCGTCGATCAGTTGGATCATCTCTGATCTTCCGAATGCACTCCCTCAGCTGATCGACACCCTGGCCGGTGTAGTCCGTGTCACAATTAACGTAGTTTGCGCCAAAATGTCTCCATTGAAACCCATACACAGGGCCAAGATCCCCCTCCCGTCTGTGTCCCAAACCCCGTTTCTCGAGGAAATCTTTACTTCCGTTTCCGTCCCATATTTTGATGCCCTTCTGCGAAAGCACTCGGGAATCCGTGCAACCTTGAATAAACCATAGAAGTTCTTCTACGATGGCACGTAGAAACGTGCGTTTCGTGGTGAGGAGCGGAAGCGTGTCATTTGCGAGAGAAAAACGGAAAGAGGGGGGTGCAAAGATAGAGAGGGTGCCCGTGCCCGTACGATCTGGGCGAACTTCGCCTACGTCCATGACACGGCGGACGAGGGAGAGATATTGATGCTCCTCATGTAGCGTCGTGGGCTCTGTGCTGCCCATTGTTGACTCTTGAGTATGCTTGTAGACAACACGCGCCGTGTACTTACTACGTAGTAACTGGAATGAATTTCGAAACGCGCTTGTCACATCGTCGTCACGTCACACTTTCATGAGGAGACTCTCTCAAGATGGCTGGGTTCTTCATGCTTCAATCTAGCCTTTGTCGCACTCTGAAGCCACGCTTTGCCCCACAAAGATTCACTTCACTTTTTTGTTCTACCTCATGCTCTTTCAACTCGAGCTCTCAAAGCCAGGCAAGCTCTCTTAATCAGACACGAGACAGTAATTCTGGCAACATCCCGGAGCCTGCTCGACGTGCGCATCGACACCGTGTCTATGGTCTTCTGCGCTCTATAGACAGTCGCATTCTTGCAAAGGGTCCTGACAATGTAGGGGCCTACATCCATGATAAGATCTCCGTGGCGAAATTCCACAATGTATATCGCTCAACTATGTTCAACCGACTCATCCATTTCTTGCTTGAAAGGGACCTTTTCAAGCTCGCTATCTCGGTATACAAGAGGATGCTCCAAGAGCAGTTCTTGCCCACCCGTGATATCAGCTTGAGAATAACAGCTATGACCGAAGTCGTGGATGATATGGCCAATGCTTTTGACACTATCCGCAATGCTGATCTCTCAGCGTCCGGGAACACAGTCAGCGTCATGGTAACTGCATATTTGCGTTCGGGGGAAATGAACACTGCAGAAAGTTGGCTCAAGAAGTATGAGAGCGACTGCATGGAGCAGGGAGTCGCCCCTGATGCAGCTCCTTACGCAGGCATACTAGAGACATTGCAGGAAATTCAACCCGAAAACTCTGATGCCGTTCATGCCACACTGTATCGCATGCGCTCAGAGGGTGTCACGCCTGATATAGCAGTTTTCAATGCGCTTATCCGCTCCAGCCTCGCTCGTCGGGAATACACTGAGGCCTTTGGGCTCTATCACGCAATCATGACCAACCGTTCTGAATCCCTCTTACCCAGCGACCTCACTTTCAAAAAATTATTCCATGCATCCAAATTTTTGGGTCACAAACATTCACGGAAATACAAGCGCCCGAACAATGCTGTTTCTCCGCGTCAGTTGTTTCGGGATATGGTTCAGTGCCATCTTCTGCGCACCGGGAATGTCCCCCTGGCACACTCTAACATAGTTTCAGTTTCATGCATACACCTTGCACTGCGGACGTTTATGGCTCTCAATGATTACCCCGCTGTTCTCATGACACTCCGCGCATTCCGCCAATTTGGGTTCCAGCCGAACTTGCAGACATATTTGATCGTCATAACTAGTCTTATATTACGAATCAAGCAGGATCTGGGATGTTTCCGCAGGGCTGGCCAGTACCGCTTCGCAGATTTCGTCTTGCACATAAGACCTCGGGAGCCTCCAGACATTGATGTGGTGGAGCGGAGGATTCAACTTGGAGAACCTGTGGTGGAGTTATCTGGTCCCGCTTCCGTTGGCTCTGAAACAGTCGCACACCTCCTCGCTCTTTGGGAACCAACTTCTTCATCCCGTTCTGAGACAGCTCCCGCAGGTCGCAAGCGATCCTCCACACTTTCCATCCCTACTGTCGACATGCTCATGGGAGCCACACCCGTCTCACCATTACAAGAACTTTCGCTCGCACCGCTCGTGAGACTGTTGAGAAAAATGACGCTCATCAACCTTTTTACGAAGAGTGCGGGAAGTAACAGGGAGGGCTGGGATTGGAAAAAGGCAGCGGGCCCTATTTTTCTAGGCGCGAAACAGGAGATGTGGTACGACTTTGAGCCTCCTTCAGAGTCAGTGACAAAGCGAAAGCAGAGAGGACCTATCGGACCTCATAGGGGTTTGTTGCCGTTCTCGGCCTCGAGGGTTAGAAGGATGGTTAAGAACCAGACCCTTCAGTCAAAGCAAGGACGTATTACTAGTAATACTAAGGCTTACTAAAATTATACTAATTGGGGTGTTCAACTTCAAACTAAGACACTAAGTGTGACTGTGCACGTGCGGCATGTGACGAAGACTCCATCTCTATCACTTAAATCGTCTCTTGATTCTTGAAAGATTCCGGTGGTACCCCAACTCTGACGAAGACTAATGTGATAAGGGCATTTGCAGCATTATGATAGTCCTCGAGAAAGAGTGCTGTGGCATAGATCATTGATGAAGTTCGGCCACCTCAACAGCTCCTCTCTCTATCCAGGGCAGGGCAATCGTGGGGGATCCATCAGAAGCCTCCCAATCATCCTTTCATCATTCGGTTTGCTTCCGTTTCCTTGGGATAAAATGTGGCTTATGTTGGCTGAATAGAATGGATAAGGTTTGGCGCTGGGGCAATTTCAATGATTCTGTAAAGACAGCTGGGGCCTCAAGATGGCAAAGGAATCGTCAACGTCATGATGGGGAAAGTGCCGGGCGATAGGAACATAGGGTGTTACAGCTGAGCGCTGAGCGGCTGTCCAATTCGGGCACGCACCGGCTGTATTGCGGCTTGGCTGATCCCTGAGGTCAGAAGTACTTCGAGGATACATCATGCGTGATACTGAGAGTGAGCGATACTTAATGCCGTCCTCAAAGCTCTGATACTCAAGCAGGGTGCAAAGACTCCAGTTGAGTCTGGACGTATAAATTTACTATGGCTTAGAACTGTCTTGCATGAGCCAGCGTCAGAGGTCGCCACTAGTACTACTGGTCATGTGTGGCATATGAGTAAGCAAAATCACTGGCTCACGCTGCAGATCAGTACTAGTGGCTCACTATATGTCTGAGCGCAATGACCGCAGACTTCGATGCCTTTTATGGGCTATCTCCTCTTGTCGGAGCCAAAAAAAGTTCTGGCCCAGGAAAGTGTTCGAATAGGGAGTGACACACAAAGATCTGGCTTGCCCGATGAAGTGGTCCCTTTTATATGTTCTTCTGACGCGAGGTAGGGATAAATTCGTAAGATTACTATTCATCACCACCTCAGCTTGACAATACTCAATACTACATCCATTTCCAAGGTCATGGCCATACCATCACCACAAATTGTCTACTCCTACTCTACTGCCACCGATATACTTCCATCTGTTCAGAATTTCGGCTCCTGGAATAGTACATCAATCCCTCACAGCACCCAGTACTACGATCCGGCATTAGGAGGTACCAACGTCGGGTACTCTTCTCCTGCAATGGGAAGCGGCTACTCGTTCCCGTCGACATCCCAAAAGTGTGCTCTTCGTTGCAATGTATAAGTAGATGCTTGTCCCTAACCACTCTCATACACAGGGTGTATTCAAATGGCCGCTCTTCGCAGTCCGACATTTATCACACGCCTTTCGTCTTTGACCCTATCATGCCCACCGATTTTTTGCCGTACAATATCTTACCACATCAATGGCAGATTCATACCGTCCCTCAGCCAAGGCCTCTGAGCTTGCCGGTCACGCCTATGATACCTCCACCATTGGCTGCGGAATCCCCACAGTTTATTTATCCTCTAAACCAGCCACCGGTCTATCAGCCCTATTCATTCCCGCTTCATAGCCATCCCTCATCCTCCCTGTCCTGCCGATGGTTAAATGACGACGCCGTTACACACTGCGGATTTACAGGGACACTGGAGGCGTTGAAGTCACACTGTAAAACCATCCATTTTACCGGACCAAAGAGTGTACGGATTGAATGCCACTGGGAGGGTTGCGACTACTACAAGCGTAGTGACCCCACAGTTCGCGTCATGCTGCGCGACTCCATTTGGCGTCATACTTGTGAGGTACATTTGAGGTTGAAGAGAGGTAGTATCTAGGCTTCTGCACCTCTTTGCATCGTTATTTTGTTATTTTGTTAATTTCTTTTGTTGTATCACCACTAGCCGCCCCATACTTTCTTTTGTTAGTTTAGGTCTGTTGGGCTGCCCGCCTCTTGCGGTTATCGAACGTTCGCCACATGTTCACCAAGTCTCATGTTTCATAGTCCCTTACCGGTCCAATAATATCATAGTCTACCTTGTAATCCAAAGTTGGAGCTCGTTTGTGTCCGCCTCGATATTTTTGATATTGGAAGATATCTGTCAGTGTCACAGAGAAAATGATACCTGCTCAGCATGCGCATTGGCTCAGCACATGTGATCTAACCTACATGTTACAGTAGTAACACTTTGTTCGCATTAGAGCTAGTAAGTACTAGTAGAACCTCCTCGGTCTGGACTCTGAATGATATATGTCAGAAATTCCTAATCTAGCTTTCAATGCATTACAAAGCATTGAAATTTTTAAATACAAACTGCTGCTTGAAATGGATTTTAATGATAGAGTGCGCCTTGTAATGGGCATTGCAACCGTCATTGCAATGCCAATTGTAATGGAAATTGAAATAGGTTTAAATCAATATTAGTCATTTTAATGGACTGTTTGTACAGCAATCGGTTGTAATAATGCCCCCGTGTCACCACTTCTTGGAATACTGGACCTTATCTTACAAGCCCCTTTTTCTATTTGCTACGTTACCGCATCTTATCTTTTGGTTTCTATTGCCCTATGCTTATTAGTTAGTTATATTGTATTGTATTTGTACTTTGATTTGCTTACTGTTATCACCTTTGCTACGTTGCTATCTTATCTTTTAGCTTATGCTTATTAGGACCTGTTATGTTATGTTAGTTAGTTTATTATCTTATCTGGTTTGTGTTAATGCTTACCTTGTCTATTATATAGTCTGTGCTTGGCAGGTTTTGAACGCTCGACTGTGTAGTAGTTATTAGCTTAAGCTTAAGGTCACATGATACTTAGGACTTACTGCGACAAAACCATTAGGCTAAAGGGTCTTTTTATATAGAGTAACTTGATTGTATTTGTACCATTGTTTTTGGCTACCTATAAGGCAATAGCAAGTAGCACTAATAAGATTTGGTGCACGCGAAAGGTGAATCAAAGATGTAACATTACAAATGAGATGAAAAAAAGACTAGTATATCTACTAATAGTATCCTAAGTAGCACGAGCACTGCGCCGAACACCTGTAGCTGCAGGCTTCTTTGCCCTAGCCCTTCCTCTCCCTCTCCCTTGAGCTGGTGGCTGCTCCACATCTGCATCCTGTACTTCAACTGTATTAGTAGCTGCTGGAACTGCCGCATCACCCTGAACAGTAGCTCGGAAAGTAGCACTGAGAGTGGAGGTGGTACTAAGTGACGAAATAGTGCTGAGAGCGGTGGGAGGCTGTGCCACATTGACAGTGTCGGAATGAAAGGCAGTGGTACTCTGGACTGCGGAAGACGTTGGAGTAGGTTCAGATATGTCTGACTCATTGTCACTATCAATATCAAGTGCGTTCATTGCGCGAATGACTTCGCTGGAGTGATCTTCTTGAGTGGCTGCAGAAGTAGAAGATTTCGCAGAGCCGAAAACTGCTCGGTCGATGTTTTGCACAATGGTCTGGATGCGGCGGCTGTCCCACTTGGTGAGCAAGAGTTTCTTGTAGTGAAAGAAAAGGTCCTTGTAGTTGATGCCGGAGGACTTTCCTGTGCCTGACTTCTGGAATTCGGTATCGGGCGATAGCAAAAAGATTGCCTGTAATAGTATCAACTGAGTGAGAACATTCGACATAGCATAGATGACTTACAATGACGGCAGCCCACGCAATAGATCCTGGTGTAACATGTTCAAGGTTCCACTTCCGGGCGTTGGTCTTTGGTCCACCAGTGGTCTCTTGGTGAAGCGAAGTGACACCGCGAAGTGCGGCCTTCAGAATCTATTCAGAGATATATCAATGTCACAAATTGAACGAAAAAAAAACCTACCTTAGCCAAAAGTTCCCAGTTTCCGAACACAGTCTTCAAGGTAGGGTCCTCTTGCATTCCAAGGAACAGGACTGGCGGAAATGTCTTGTACTTCAGATTTGTCGCTGACACTCCAAGCATTTTCTGTATGTCTGCGACATCAGCTCTGCGGTACTGCGTATTGCTGAAGTATACTCCTGGAAGGTCGAATATACTGCCTGCAATGCCACGTAGTTTGTTGATTTCCGATGAGCGAGCCTCGGAAATGGACTTCATTACCTGGAGGATGATTGTTAGTTCAACAGTTAGTAGTGAAACATGTAATACGTGCGAGATCACTGAAATACGAGCTTTCCATAATGCCGTGTAAGCGACTAGGGAAGTGTTGATATAGCTCGTCCAAAAACGCCGATTCCTGGGTCATTGCCGTCAAGTATCGGTCTCGGCTGTTGAATGGCGTTGGGTTCTCGGGACGTTGCATGCTGAAAAGGTCACTGTTGGGGAACATTTCAACAGTCATACCATATTTACGAGCATAGAGTGTGATTGTTTGTTCGTGGGCCAGGAGTTCATCAGGAGCTTCTGCGCGACATTTGCGTTTAGGCTTCTCGGCAACGAGAACCTTGTTCTCCTCGCGAAGAGTGCGGTTTTCCTCAGCAAGCTTCTGAACCTGGATTTGCAGCGCCTTGAGTGCCTAGAGTAAGAGGAGAGTTAGATAGGTAAATCAAGTAGTTTAACATCTAAAACTTACGTCCATGAAGTCTCCCTTCGAGGCGTTTGGCCCCGGAATTGCAACAGATTCAACATTGGACTCTGCATCCCATTCACCGTCTGAGTCAGACGTGTTTTGAGAGAAATGAGACATGATGCTAACTAGATGCAAGGAGATGAGAAAACGGTCAGCATGACAGCGCAGTATATAAGGTAAATCATCATGCCTCGTGCTTGATGCAGCCGAAATTGTAGCAATGTATCAGCAGCGCCAAGAAAAAACGTGCCTACTCTTTGACTATCAATTACGAAGGAAAGCGTGATAGCCTGGAGGTGACCTTTGATACAACAAATGAAATCAGCACTGCGA
Source organism: Suillus occidentalis (assembly GCA_016628085.1). Classification (NCBI taxonomy): domain Eukaryota; kingdom Fungi; phylum Basidiomycota; class Agaricomycetes; order Boletales; family Suillaceae; genus Suillus; species Suillus occidentalis. The sequence continues at coordinate 75,932 of JABBWB010000033.1, forward strand.
AGTAATAATCAGCGTGCCATGTCTAAATCATAGGCTAAGATATTACGTCTTGAGCTCCTCGTTGATGGGATATGCATTGGGATCTAGTACAAGAGTAGGATAGCCTGCCATGATGCTCAGAATGGAGTAGGCGAGACGTTGTTTGAGTGGGCTCACCTGAAGCGGAAGATCTGTAGATGCTGCAGCCAGCACAAGATTGCCAAGAGCCTCGTGGAGCCAGCCATCGGATCAGAACAAATGCAGTGCCGGCTCTTCAAGAAGGTCAGTCTGAATCACCAATGAGGGAACGCACCTTGAGATCCTTGACTTCCTCAGAATCATTCTCGTCATCTTCACTCTGTTCTGACGATTCGTAGGTGTCTTCATCATCGACATCAACGACCACGTCATCTCCACTCCTCTCCCTCACGCTCATGACGATCTTCCCCAAGCCATCGCATCACTTTCGCTTCCAATACACCCTCGACCCTCCACTCACGTGTGCCCTCTACCTGGCAGGTGAACCCATCAACAACTGTTGACAAGGAAACGGCACAGCGCACAAGACGGTTCCATCTCTTGCTTGTCTCCCCACACAAGCTTTCTCCATGGGAGTGACCATCCTCTTCATCGTCTTCATCTTCAATAATCCCATTGGTGAGTTGACCGCCTTCTTCCACATCCAGGATCTCCACCTCCATCCATCTCTCCTCTCCGCTCTTCCAGTATCCACGCTCGAAGACTTTGCGACCAATCCACTCCATCCCACGAAGGCACCAGTCCTCGGAGAGAGGTGGGGCACAACCACTCGTCAGCATCACCCACTGTTCATTGCCAGCAGTTGGGATATCCAATCCCTGCGCATCGGTAAATATGTCGCAAGGAATAGTGGCGAAAGACTGCGCAAGATCATGCCAAGGTATCGAACGCTCCATCACAGACAGCGTCTCTGTATGTTTTGTGACGGTAGCCAAGAAGGTGAGCATGACAGAAATATAAGGATTGAGTGTCGATCGAGCAAAAGGTGAGGCCTTCTGCGTCAGATTGCGGAGAACGAATGAGAGCATCGAAAATGCAAGTTCCAACGCCAGTTTGAATGACAGTGGCAGCTCCGCAGGCATGTTTGCGTCTGATAGAGCTGGAGATGCTTGTGAGGTAGCTTCGTCATCCACGTCCATCCGCTTCTCTTCGCTGTCTTCATCGCAGAATGCGGGTGCAACTTGATACTTCTTGGCAGCTTTTACAGCTGGACCGCCTGCACCAGTGTCACAAGGAAGCGAGTGAGGGTTGGCGAAAAGCTGTCAAGTTGGATGTTAGTGAATAGCATGCCTTGTAGAAGGACAAAGAGTTCAGGTGCGCAGTTGACGACTAGATGGGGAGAGTTGACTCACAAGAGGTTGAGGAGCTTGTGGAGACGTATGATGATATTGTACTTGGTTGGGATTACCTGGAGGGAAGCTGGAATGTTCAGTGCGAGAGAGATTTCCATCAGCTTCTTATGTATCATATCACCGAGTCTGCACAAAATCAATCAATGATATCATGATGAAAACCGGAGAGCGACTTGCCGTTTATGGTCTGAGATCAGCTTCATCCATTTTGCGCAAGATTGCCAAGAGCCTTGAGCCAGCCTGATCTGAACGAACGCAAAGACGGCTCCTCTAGAAGGCTGGTGTAGAAGGTGTAGGCATAATATATAAAGTCTTGGAGGTGTTCAAGAGCGAGGGTGAGAAAAACGAGGCACACCTCGAGGCCTCCAGGAGTTTTTGGAATGGGTGGTCCAGAGACGAATGATGATATTGTACTTGGTTGGGATTGCCCGGTGCGAGGGAGATGATTGTGCATCATCTCAGCGAGTCTATACCCATTCAATCAATGATAAGAAGTATGGTGAAAACCAGAGAATGACTTGCCGTTTAAGGTCTGAGATCAGCTTTGTCCTGGTAGGAGTGACGAAAGGATTGGTCAGATTAAGTAGAAGTCGAGAACTTAAGGTGTCGATGATGGCGGCCAATGAAGCAAAAAGGTTCTTATTAAGACAAATGATCAAATGTGCACAATGTGCCCTGCCTCCAGATGCATCATCTTTAGGCGAAGAAACATGTCAGTATCTGCAGTATCGACTATGAGATAATCAGAAGGTCCATCTGGTACCAGAAGGGCCCCACGTATGAATGATCTAACAGAAAAAAACTGTGCCTGTGCTCGTGGTCTTGCGCGAACTCTGAAAAGGTTGAGATCCTTGTCCTTTCGAGTGCGCAAACCTGTAGGAACATCATAAGGGTGAACAAGAGCCAAGGGAAACGTATTATTCCCAACGAGACATTCAAAACAGAAGACCAGCCGGCCGAGAATGACTTTATTCTCTGTCAACCGGATGAAGACGCAGTCGAAGCGTGGCGAACCAAAGAAATGGGGGTTGCAACGAAGGTAATCTGTATGTTGACGCCAATCAACCATTGACTCGTAGTTGACGCGAATAAAGCGGTGCTCTGTAATCTGCGTGTAGTATGTCAGCGCAGCAAAAAATGAACTAAGACAAACATACATACCTCATCAGTTCCTCAGAGATGAATGCGTTTGCCTTCAGGCAATGGTATGCTCGAAGAGGGTAAAAGAACATTTAGAAAATCGTTGAGCTTGACGCGGAAGTTACTGAAGGCCTGGTCTGCTTGATGAGCCGTCTGAATTGCATCAAAGGTCAGCGGAGGTTGCTTCGACCCAAAGTTCACGTGAAGGTAGTTGCATATTGAGATAGGGCGATCGACGACAGTGGCGACAAAGTCTTCTTCCTCCAGTAAGTCTTCTTCGTCCAATTGGCATCGATGATCGTCGAATTCGAATAAGCGGCGGCGTATATGATCTGCAGCCACCTGCCATGTATTAATACGGAGAATCTGTCAAAATTGAATCAAGTTGCGGTATTATAATAGATCATTTCTTAAAATTGAAACGCACCTGTTCTGCTACGTCACGAAAGTTCGTGCGCAGCAGATATGAGTCCTTTAACGAGCCATGCATCTTCTCGTTCGGCTTGGTATTGTAGTTTCGTGTTGCTCCTTTTGCCTCGACATCGTCGAAAATGTGCAAGCCCATGTGCAACTTCGGAAAATTCCAGTTCTTGTCACTCTCGACCGTTTTGTTTATATATTGCTAATAGAAATTAGTTGCCTATTGAAAGAAGTAAATAGTACATGAGACATACCTGCAAAAGAGCTGCAAATGCAAGGTGTGTGTGTCGGCCGCTGCTTATGGTCTCCGTTGTGTGAACTTCGAGCGAGGCGTACATATCGAGTTCGAGGTAAAGTCGGACACAACGAAGGAGCAGGTAACCGAGAGGACAGTCTGCCTCTGTCAATATATTGTGGGTCGCATATACTATCATCTAGCAGCGATATGTTAATACTAGATGCGAGGTAGAGTGAAAAAAAATTACGAACCTTTGAAATGTCTTCATGCGTGGAGTTGTCGGTAAACGAGATGTTCATGACCTGGTTTGGATGCTTTTGGTCTCGCCAGCGGGGAAATGCTTGATAGCTGTGCAAATTCATGTCAGTTCGAGTCAAAATGAATCTAAACGACTTACCTCTTGTCTACTTGAGATGTTTTCTCTCGTCCAAGAACATTTATATACTTCTGAAGCTCGACCCATAAGTGATCAGACCATAGACCGCCAGAGTGAAAGTGCAATTTGTCCCAAGACAACGCGCGATGTACATCCGTTAAGGACACTGTCGAAAACGAATTCTAAGACAACATTAAAACAATATAGCACGAGAGTAAAGATAAACTCACCAGGACATCACGAAGTCCATATTCTTTCAGTACCTCCTCCCTCTCTTCTGCGGTCTCCCTTTCTCGCGCGGTTGCTAGGATAGCCTGTGATTCACAAGATGTGCGACGTGGATAGCAGTGTGACATATCCGAAAGTTTATCATGGGGAACAAGACAGATTGGGCACGGCCATAAGGCCCTAACACCACGAGTAAGCGCCATTGTCGACCTTAAAACATGTAAGTTAGCAAGACATCAATCGCAAAGTCCGAAGCTCACTGTTCCTCAAAATCGGAAGATAAAATGAGTATCAGTGGAAAAAACCAGCGCTGAACAACATCTAGACACTCCAACCATTGACCGGTTTTTGATTTTGCAGCGAGCGAGGACAGTATCCTTTCAAAGGACTTGTGCCATACTGTAGCCTTGAAGTTAGCCCATGCCGGCTTGCCAGCATGGGCTTTATCTTCCTTCACCTATGAATAGAATCAGTACGAAGTAATGCGCATAACATATATACTGTAATACCACAGGAAGCCACCCAACAATATAGCCGCCACCCATTCCTTGACTGTTGCGAATGTGGGTGGGTAAGTTCGCCAATCGTGCAACGACGGGATAACCTTTTGCGGTACCAAAACTAGATAACTTCGTTTTGTCAGCATACAATATGAAGGCGAGGGGCTTAGCGCTATGCGGCAGCTGCGACTATGAATTACATTGAGATGCCATCAAAATTACCATACAACACATATGAATAGTACATACTTGAGCGTCCCAGAAGTCTTGAGCAGTAAAAGGCTCGTCTACAAATCGTTCGAAAGACTGGCCATTGAACTTCGACAAGTGCTGGGCATCAAAATGAAAATAAGGAAACAGATGGGGATCGCGGAGGAGGTCAGTAGCCCACTCCCAAAGATCGCGATAGTAGACGTCAAAGTCCCATGATTTATCTGCGAAGGGTATCGAAATCACATCCTTTGTAAACTAAGCTCAAACATTAGTCCAATGAGAATCATACAACAATGGGCAAAACAACCCCTGTTAAGCGCTGAGAAACTGCGTCCCACTTAGCGCGAACGTCCTTGTGGTTCTTGAAAGTTAGTTTCTCTGACTTCTGTGCACAGCGACGGCATATGTCAAGGAGACGGTCTGTTTGTTCATTATTGAGGGCCGCTTCGAGGGCGATTTCAGCAACGTCGAACTCCAAACGAGACTTGAAAGGACGCCAAGGCTGTGCGTCAGGTTCTGGCGCAGACCATGAGGAATGATGGGCAGGGTGATGCGTGAAATCATTAAAAGCAAAGACTTTGGTCGGGATCCCACTCCCTGGGTGGTGCTCGACCTTGATGTCATCAAGTTTAAATTCACGATACTGAAGGTCCCCGTCGTCATCAGGGATAGCCGGCTGGTCTTCTAAAGTCCATGTTAATGATATGCAACAAAACAGGAAACGAAATAATCAAACTCACCAAAAGTAGGGCCTGAATTATCATCATGGAAACTCGTCGATGTTGAAGGGTCGCGCTGGACTGTTGATGATCAAATAAGTAAAATAAACGACACAATAGAGTGATAGAATAATAAACGGTAAGACTTACCCTGTGTCTCAAGCGGATTCAGACTGTAACCCGCCGCATTGACAGCAGTACCGCTAACAAGACCTGCTGCAGTTAGTCCCGACACAGAATTAGATAAGAATATTTAAGAACGCACCTTTTTGCCGCCTGATTGAGTCTGCAATGCGCTGATCTTGGGCTCGTTTTTGAGTGTTCTTCTCGCAGGCTTTTCGGTGAGTGGACCAGCCTCGTGGTTTGATGGTCTGGTCGCACAGATCGCAGAGTTTGGCCCTGTCAGAGCCCATGATGTCGCCAGATATATACGGAGTATCTACAGAATTGATATGAGCAAGGAAACAGAGGAATACAGATGGTGAGAGCGCGAATACAGGTAAGGACGCATTGCAAGCGCTTTGCAATCACGTCGCGATACATTGAAACTCAGCAATCAATCTTATGTGATCATGACAATAGGAATTTCAACGTCATCTCAACAACGGAGCATTGTAATGGGTTTCGCAAATTTCCGACATAATCACGTGATTTAAGCAAAATTCAAGATTTGGCGCGTCTTAGGTCTCCTTATTCATGGACTCGAGTTATTATTGACACAACGAACTTAGCATGCCTCAAAGCAAATCGGAGCGCCCCCATAACCGAGCCAAATCTGAGCAAACCTCACGGAAGGCGTATAAATTCTTGAATGCGATCGATGTCAGACGCGCTTTGCAGAACCAAGATCAGAATGCTCAAATAGAAGGTGCATAAGCTTATCATCATCACTGCGAAGAATATTCATCTAGTCATATAGCTCTATCTGCATTGCGCTCGACTCTGTCTGTCAAGTCAGGAGAAACCGTTACTCCTCAAGATGAAAGGCTTGCGCTTGTCGTGGAGTGGATAGGGAGTTCAGCAGGTGCTCATGATATTTTCGAGATATGGGAGGGTACGAATCAAGTGTGTGCATTCTAAGTTGTTTCTCTTGGCGTTTTGACGTTGCTATGCACTAGTCATTCGCTCTATCATTCCTCATGTCTCTGCTATCCTCGGTCCTTACCCTGCTGTCCTCTCATTTCCCATACCACTCACATGGCATTCCGATTATCAAAACGCTTTTGTTGCCAAAATGGATGCGCAAAATCGCATCTTTCATCTCTGGTTCCAACGAGCTTATTCTCGTTTCAATGAAACTGTTGAATACCATCTCTCATTTTGGAGGTGGGAGGGAACGCAAGGCGCTTTTTGAAGCGTTTCCGTGGGACATAAAGGTACGTCGGCTTCCATACCATGGCAGATCCAAATCTATAAAATTTTAGACGTTGGCAAAAGTATCGCATATGAGGAGGAAAGGGAAAGGAGACGCAGAGGATGTGATTGCAAGACCTGGTATGTCTCCACGACATTTGTAGATCTTGACCTATCTGAATCTCGTCAATCAGACATCCGCACTTATTACGTCTTCTTCATTCTCTCCTTCATCGACCCCGAAACCTCCTCACTGGTGAAATCAACTTTCCTCGAGCAACAGAGAGACATATTCCTGTCCATATTCAAAGGTCTTTCTCAAGATTCGTATCTGGTCATCCGCAAAGTGCTTGAAGTGTGCTGGGTTGGGCTGTGGTCTGATCCAAAAGTGAAACGGACCACAAAAATTGGACTTTTCTCTGAAATCACTATTGGACATGTGAGTGACACTTGACTTAGAAGGCGAAGAATTAATATCGCGATAGCTCTTAAAACTGTACGAGCGCGCCGTCGCTGAAAATGCGGATGGTGACCACATCCCGGCAGACCTTGTGCACCATTTTCTCCTCGCTATTTGCACACGACCAGGACTGGGCATTTGTTTCCGAGACAGGGGATGGTATCCTCGCGATAATGATGCTGATTTTATCGACGAGCCAAAGAAGGGCGGGAAAATATATAACAAGATCCTGAGCAATATACTGAAGAGCCTCAAGGTCAATGAAGACGCCCGGCAGCAGGAACTTGCGTTGAAAATTCTGGTGTCGTGTCCCGAGTTGGTCGCTGGGTATGCAGCATCGCTAGTGAAAGATCCCCGTTAATGTTTGCTATTCTAGATATTGGCCTGCTGTAGGATTGACGCTGGAGCCCCGTTTATCATCAAAATGGATCGCTAACATTGCGTTCTTTGGACTTGTTGTCTCCCAACCCGTACCAGTTTCATCATTCTTCATCCCTGGGAACAATATTTATCAACCTGATCCACCACCGCTCTCAGCAATCCTCGAGAGCATTCTTCCTTCTGTCAGCACCAAGATGCATTTCTCAAAAGGACTGCAGTCTATGTCCCACCTTGTGCAACATTGTACAGCCATCGCGCTAGCCAGATGCTTGACCAAGCTCTCGTATGTCTTCCGTGCATTCCACGATGTTGAATCTGCACTCGAGGAAGACGAAAGTGGGCAGTGGACGCGTCGGCGTCGAGAGGTTGAACGAGAGGCTCGGAGAAGGGTGCCAGAATTCCAGGTAGTGGTAGCGTTCTCACAAATGAAGGTGGATGCGAAAGAGGTGAAACTAGCATTGCTTGGGGAGAGTGCTCAGAGATTGCTTTGGTTGTATCATCTGTGTTTCCCTCAAATGGTCGCGGAGGCTAGGTTCGATGTAGGGAAGTTGTTGCAGGGTCTCGTGGATGCGTCCCAGGATACTGTAAGGGAAGCTGGGAATGTGTGTGGTCTGCATGACTTGAAGCAGCTGCATGTACTTCGATTGTTACAAGAGAGCGACCAATTTACTTGGTCCGGGAAGGTTGGTCAGTACGATTCGATGTCTGATGTTGGCTTCGAGTGCTAACTAACTTTCAATCACAGCAAACTCTTCAAACACTTACCTTCATGCTCTTCTGAAGATCTTTTGCGCGACCCCCACAAGAGCAGTTCAGAGCACTCTGCGCTCACTACTTAGGAAAACGCTTGCTGAAAGCATTCTTTTCCAAGAACACCCGGACGAGGTGGACATGTGGCTTGATTCCCTCCCAACCACCTGTCGCGGAACGGGCTGTGAAGCCCCAGATGGCGCCGCCCTGACCGACGAATCTGATGGTGTTGCAGCCTTTCTGGACGACTGCGCGCAACGATGTATAAAAACGCCATATCGATACTTGGAGGCTCTTCAGGATCTTCTACCCATGGATAACTCAGCAGTCGACGTCCCGAGTCCGTTGCTCATGACTGTGCTAGAACAATTTGCTGCAAAACTAGCGGGAAAACTGTTTACCCCATCGGATGCACTTGCCATTGCTGGGTTTGTGAGAAGGCTTGTATTCAAGCTGGCGGGCAAGCAGAGAGACCTGATATTTCTGCGTATAATTTCTGAGAAAGTGGATAATGCTGCGATGCCCGAGAAGTTGTACTCCCAGTATGCTTGCATTACCGCTGCGATCCGACGTGAAGTGTCGATCATGCACAAGTGTTTTAGTCATCTCAAGGGGGCACATAGACGTGCAGAGCCTAGCGCAAGTTCAGAGGTCGAAGACTTTGTGATGAAAATCGAAGGAGAACCTTTGCGTGTGTGCAGCATTTATTCATGTTTCATTTCAATGGAGATTGACTACATTTTTCTAGCGGAAAGCTCAACTGCACGCGTCCACAACGCATACAAACTCGTTGACTGGTTGCGCTTCGCAAAATTCAGACTTCAGCCCCAAGATATTGTTCGACTGGTGGCCGTTGTCGAACGCTTTCATCCCCCTGCTCTGAAGGATCTATTTGAGAACCTTCATCCCGCAGATTCACTGATGTGGGAAGGCGGTAATCTAAAGACTGCCTCAAGGCAGCTCCTCCAAGTGTATGTCACCTGCCTTCCCTTGATTCCTGTGTCGTTTGGAATGCTAAAGGTTCAATGCTCGACAAAGGCTTTCTTTTGATTGGATGTTCACGCAATGCTCTGAAGCTGACATCGCGAACAAGCAATGTCGCGAAACAATGTTGGAGTGTCTGTTTCTCAAACCACCAACGCGGGTTCAGATTGAACATGCCGTCTGCCTCATCGCACATGATATCTGCTCGAACATGGAACGGGAATCTCTTGTGTGCAATTTACTGCTTTTGCTATCAGCGATTATGCAGCGGGCGCTTCGTGAACTCTCGAAGGAAGATGGCACTCGGCTAAAAGAGTGCATCCTTTTGAGGGCGCCATCTATCCATGGGCTGAGTGTGTCTGGAGATCTTCCTGATACTGTGCGAGAAGGTACTGTTCTTAATGTTACGCCGCTCTCTTTCGTTAATCGTTCAAGCAGCTCTGTGTGTGTTTCTTGACGTTTCTCTTGACCCCAGCAATGAGGATGATAGGACAATGGTCTCCTCAATTTGTACATACTGGACGGAGTGTTTCAATGCATCGATTCAGTCAGGACGACTGCAAACGGTACGATGATTCCATGCGTGAGTACTTGCATTACTAATGTTTCTCTAGGGACGTTCGATCAAGTTATGGCTACGTTATGCAGACTCGAATAGCCTTCTAAACATCATTGATCAGGCGTGCGATGCCAGCAATGCTGCTCTGACGCCATCTGCGCTGGAGGTTCTGGAGTTTGCTCTCGACACTTTGAAAGGTTCCTTCACATGCGCTAGTTCAAGGATCCAAATTTCGCAGCTCCTCAGGTTATATCGGGTGTTGCCTGACTCCGAGGTGCTCGAGGAAATGATCGCTGTCGCAGTGACTTCATATCTTCCACCATGCCACGATGGGCAACCTCTGCGAGCGAGGACCTTGAACTTTTCCTTATCGCCTCGAGGCTTACCAACATCTGGAAATTCACGATTGGGCATACTGCCCCCTGATTTCGTCTCTAGGTTGTTTCAGAAGGCAATCTGGACGGAATCTACGTCACGCATTGTGTCCGGGCTGGTGTATGCTCAATCCAATGTTGCAAAGGAGTTTGTCGCGTGGTTCAACTCGGGAGCGTGGACGACCATTCCTTTTGAGCCTCTGCTACCAGCAGTGCATGCTATTTTGGATTCCCTGGGCGGTGACGCCATCGATTTGTTTCATGATAACATTGTGATTGCGCTCTTAGATCGTATGTTGCCTCAGAGTCGTCGCCCCGAAGGCCTGAGGCAGTTGTGCGTCCGCTGCATCTGCATCTTAATCAAGGCAGATCAGGCTCGTAAACAACAGCTCGCCAGCCTGCTGCAAAAGAATATGCAATGCCTTGCTGTCGACCAATTCGCCCTCGAAAGCGTGTGCATTGCCTCCCGCTTGCAATCATTTCCCCCGCTGTCCGATGTCGTGACAGAATTAGCCGAGCGCGGACTGCAATGGGCTGTGCGCCATTTCTCTGGCCCTGAAGGCGAAGATGAAGAGGACCGATTGATTCTAGTCCAATTAAGTGCGTCATATTGAACAAGCTTTTCATGTCCCTGAGCTAAATATGCTCGCAGCGAAAATCGCCAAGCATGGATTCAAGGCAAAGGCTTATTTTGTAGAGCCTCTATTGACCGCCATCATTCAGAACCGACTTGCTGATATTGTTGCTGTCGATATTGGCATTGCATTATTGCAGTGCTCACCCCTCAAGGTAATCCTATCTTGTCATATTGTGCAGTTTCAGGCTCAACATAGATGTCCTCAGCCCGTCGTTGTGAATCGAGCTCTGCAGAATATACTTCAACACCCCCAATTCTTGAAAATATGCGGTTCTGAAGAGTCATCTCGAAGAGATCTTGTCGTCCGTTTTATCGTTGCTCTATTCCGGCTCCACCCCACCAACACATGCCAGCCTTCGCATGTCATTCCACTCATGCGTATATACGGCGGAACCATCTCTGCGTCAGATCGAAATCTATTGAGCATCTTCCGCTTATATGAAACTGAAAAGCTGACACCTATATCATCCATTCTCGCCAAGTGGTCACCTTCCCCTGGTATATCTGTTTCAAGCCAGCTTGAAGCAGTGCAAAATATGGATCCCATACGAATGTTGAGAACCTGTCATGTGTTCCCGATATGGAGACGTATGTCAGACGAACAGGAAGACGAGAAAGTTGGCCTGGATGAGCAGGTTTACGATCCATTATTCGTGATTTTTCTTGTCGCCCAAATGCTTGCGCATCATCCTCCGGCTTCGTCGCTGGAATGGGTGCAGACGTTCCGATCGAACGTTTTTAGTTTGCTCATCCGGTGTTTGTCTGCAAAAGATGAAAAGATTCGCGAAGCCTCGCTCGGCTTGTTGGCAAGGGTGTGGAAATCTGTGGAGGTTTGTGCTATCTTCTTTTTCGTTATTGGATGCTCACTTCTTGTCAGCTGTCAGATATGCAAGAAAAGCAGCACGCGCTGTACATATTTAACCTCCTGAAGAACCTCATCAAACCCCCATCTGAGGGACCTCCCTTACGATTGCCTTCGTATGCATCATTGATTCTATCCCATGCTCTTCGCGGGGTGTTTTATCCTTCCAACTTCATCTACCCGCGCACGGCGCGTTTCCTTCTCCAGCGCCCAGAACTCGACGTGACGGATGTGCCAATGCTATACGGCATGCTCTATGGCAGTTCGGATGACTGGAAGAAAGAGCGTGGATGGATTGTCAGGTTCCTGTCTGACGGTATGATGAGCACAGAAGATTGGAAGGTGCTTAAACGCCGGCATACATGGGACCTTCTTTCTAGTCTTATGCAGAGCTCAGTTCGCGATCATGCGTTGCGACGCGCAGTACTGGAGGTCTGTAGTGCCAACACTGTCGTCCACCCTAAATTCAATTTTATTTTACAGGTGCTCGCCAACCTGACTTCTAATGCACAGGCAACGACTTCCCTGGTTTTAAAGTCGTCTCTTCTATCCTGGATCGAGATGCAAGTACAACTACCACGGAGCAACGAAGACACCCTTGCTTGGCTAAGGATCCTTGAAAACATTTTGATCACAGCCAATACTGCAAAACTGCAGCGAGCTACGAACGGTCACTGGCAAGATGCTCTGTGCAGATGCCTGTTGCTGATTTTACAGAATTGCAGTGGTATGGGACTTGTTTTATCTCTGTTTTGAAGCTCATTCTCGTTTGTGCAGCGCCATCGCTCCCCATTCTCCAGCAAGCCGCTCGCGTGACGCTACGATTGAGTCTAGCGTCTCAGACCTCAACTTTTCATCTGTCGCGTGTTTTCATGGCCGCAATTGGCATTCTCGAACAGCTGGAGCCTTACATAGATTTCGTCGGGTCTGGTTCTGTCAACGGACCTGCCGTCCCTTCTCAGCCGCCGTACCACGGTCATGGGTTGCATATTCAACCACCGGTGCCTGATCCCCTGCGTGTGTGGGGTGGCATTGTCGAGGACTTATGGCAGGCGAGTATGACGCTTGACGAAAAGTTCATGAAATGGGATGCCTTGACAGGCAGGTTACTACAGTGGAGAGGTATCGTCGGTGAGAAAGGTAGCCCGATGGGCGAATGGGCGAGACTGGAAGCTGTCCGAGTATCTGTGTCATCGATAGCCAACTGCGTCCATTGAACGCAGATGGCGTGATAGATTATAGCTTAGAAGATAATGTAAGACAGGATGTATTGGTCAAAATGTCAAATATGAGTTCCCCGAGTTGATTAGGTTTATGCTGAGGCACCTGGTGAAAGATCATTACTTGATGTCAGAAAAGGAATGATTATGCTGCAAACCAGGTGTCCGACTCCGTCGATCCGCGTGACAGAGGAAAAACGCCGGCCTGAAGTCGGATCAATCAGTGCATCCTGCACTGCGCGGGGTCTAAAGTATCTGTCGGTCAATGGTTAAGCTTGGGTTTGTGGAAGCTGCGTACATGTAGTCATTGTCGCTTCCAAACACGATGCTGACGGGAATGCGTGGGCAAACTTTGTCCAAGTCTTGTACGGGTTTGGTTGCGCCGTCTGGCTCCATGTACATCGTCTGAAAGCGGAGCTCAATGGGGTCGACTATTTCACAACGGATTTCGGTCGCATACCACTTCTTCTTCACGTGAGCATGCTAAGCTGACGCCATCGTAGGGTGCTTGCGGGTGCCGCGCACCTGGGTGAGTCCGCAGTCCAAATTGCTGCGGGATCATTAGGGTGACGATGTAACAGAATGACAAGAGGATGCCGTACAATGTACAAATCCAGGACACGCGGGTCCCAGCGTTCACATCGCCGTCTTGATTTCAAGTTCTTGTACGCAAATTCTCGGGAAGGCCATACATCTCTTCGTTCGTATGCATACTTTATGAGAATACTGCGCAATGGCTCCACGGCCTCTGCGGTTGTACTGAGCATGGGTTCGACGAGGATGATAGAAGAAAATTTGAAGGCTGGTTCAAGGTTCTGCAATATGGTTCTAGCACATGACCCGTGAATTGAGAAAGGGCATGTTGTGAAGAATAAGATGCTAACATCGCAACTCCACCAAGAGAATGACCTATTCCGACCAGACGCTGGCTTCGGAAGTCAAACATGGGTCTGAACCTTGGTCCAGCAGACATGAATCTATGGACAGCATCTGCGTATTTGCGGCACCCGACTGTGCCAATTCAAACGTTCGTCTGTTATGGTGCAGTCAGATGGACTCACAATTGCGGTAGAAAGGTGCCTGCTGAAGTGCGTCATCGTTGAGAGCAGCAGATACACCATGGTTTGGGCAGTCGATTGCCCATGCGCATTTGATCTTCAATGACTTTGACGAATTTCTGGATTGAGCTGAAGAACACTGGAAGATACGTTCCAGGGTAGGCTGCCAAGTCTCTTTATGAAAGCTAGTTGAGTGAAGCAAAACAAGTGTGACTGCTTCCTCGTCGTCCCAGTGAGCTTCAAATTCTGGTAGCCAGTACTTCTTTGCAGTGATGTACAGAGGATAGTGTTTGTCAGGTTCAAGCAGGGCTTCGCATTCCAGCAAGTTGTTGTTCGATGTGGGGGACATGTTGGTACCACTCTCGGAGGTGGTCACCTGAGGACGCCCTAGGAGGCCGCGGGGAAGCACGTGGGTGCCGTATTCTGTTCAAGTGTTGGCGTTTCAGCTTCTCAGCATGTTCACAGGGGCAAATCCAGTCCTGGTGGTTTCGGTTGTACTCCCTTCAATCACTCTTTCCTGGAGAGGGGAGTAACTTGGTTGTTCGCCTTTACAAAAACGTCGCATGAGTGCAAAAAAAAGATGTCTTATGAGACGCCGCAGCCGGGTGGTTGTTCGCGTCTTCAATAAATGAAACGAAGTTAACATGAGTTGTGAATCATGGCATGGACCATATCTTTCCTGCACAAGACTGTGCTCCATCATGACTCAAAGCAACTCTTGGTGGGCTTGAAAGTTTGACTGGGAATGAGACTCAGCACCGCGAAATGGACCTTCAAGTTCGCGATATGCGTCTTCAAGTATTTTCTCTAGATCGGTTCAACAGCCTTGGCTAGGAAATTAATATCCAGCACGTGATCGCGTCGCGGTGTCCTAATTCAATATAAACGCGTCTTTGCATTTTTCCGTCCAACGTTGACCCTGTTCCACTTCATTCTCTTTTTGTTCAACGCTATCACCCAAAATCACTATTGGCGACTCAAATCAGTCACATTAGATCGATGGTCAGTGTGGTTTTCCTTATTTGATGGATCTATTGTATTCAGCTTCACTTTAGTTCGTGGTGCGTGCAGGTTGAGACTCATGCAAGATATTACTCCAACGGATCTTACAGTTCTCTGCTGAACGCTCTGAATCGGCCCCACCTGTTATAAAAAACCACACAGGCAAGGTAACATCGCGGACAACTGCTGCTCGTCCGACTCAGCCTTCCAGGCAACCTCCACTTGCATCGGGTGTAGCCTCGAACATTCGCAAGACTTCAACTCCGACGAAACCGGTACCTTTTACGTTCAGGACTAATGTAACCAGCTGCATTCTTGTAACAATTAGTCTGTTACTGAGGCTTTACATATAACAGCTTACTTCGAGGACTGATAGGTCGACCTCCGGAAAGACCCTCTCACCGAAAGCAGACAAGTCTGCTAAAACAGAGGCACCTCCTGTGGTATATACATGCTGTACTTTGGGAATTTATGCAATCTAATGTCTCAACAGGATAATGTTGACACTCAAGTAGAACCCGCAGAAGCAATCGACAACGAACCCATTTATGACCTTGACACAGTGAAAGCTGCTAAAGTTTGTTCTTCCTATACCTGTCAGCTTCTTGATTCTCATCAATGCAGGTTGAGTTGAAGCATCTCCAGGGTTTGACAGTAGACGCATCAGACCTCAGTAAGGACCACGAAATGCAGACCGCGCCTCTCATTACGAGAGAAGCATATATCGCTGCTGGATACAAGAAACATTCCACGCAATACGGAGTAATGGGTCAGGCGTTGTCAATACAGTGTGTTGTGTCTTTTTTCATTGTCGCTGATATTCATGTTCGGTACCAAGTTTGAAATCAAGTACATATGTCCCTGTAGATCCTAGACTCTATGTCAACACGGTAAGTCCTTTATATTAATATTTCATGTGTCTTATGAGTTCTCTAGAATACACCCTTCACTGCTGTAGTTTGTGGAGTGCAAGGCTCAGGAAAATCGCATACGGTTTCAGTCCTCCTCGAAAACATGTTCATTCCGAAACTCCAGGAAATAGGCTCCCTGCAGCAGCCTCTAGCAGGACTCGTTCTCCACTTTGGGGAAGGTGGTATCGGTTCTCTTCCGAGTGAGGCTGCATGGGTGGGTGTCCCGTCAGCGGAGGGTGTAAGGACGCCGAAAGTGCGAGTCTTCGTGTCAAAGTCTTCCCTCAATACTATGAAGGGTGTTTATGCCCCTCTCGGAAAGAACGTTGAAGTAGTTCCCTTACTATTCAACGAGACAGAGTTGGACGCACAAGCTTTTCTATCTATGATGGCTGTCGGGTCATCAGATTCAGCGCCGCTCTACATCCAGATCGTTCTCGTAAGTTATCGATGATGATTCATTCAGGGTGTATTATAGAGTGACCGCTTCTCTCCAGAGCATTCTCAGAGATTTGGGGGAGAGATTCTCGTACAAACTATTCATGGATCGACTTGACGAAGAGAAAAAAACGTTCAACCCCGCGCAAATTGCCGGTCTTGAGCAGCGCCTGGCCCTCCTGAACTCGTTCATGGAGCCCAATCGTCCACAACCAACCACTTTTGGTTCAAAGACGTACGCCAATATCAGTGGACCCAGATCAAATGTCACTGCTCCCAAATCCACTCCGCATCGTTTCGCTGCGGGGCAATTGACCATTGTTGATTTATCGGATCCATTCATCGATCCAGGCTCTGCGTGCGGCTTGTTCGAGATCGTCACAAGGCTATTTGTGAGGGCTGAAGTTGAGACTGGAAAGGTTCTTGTCGTCGATGAAGCCCACAAGGTATTGAACCCGATATCTCTTCAGAATTATTGTTCTAACGCACTATAGTACTTGTCCACGAACAGGGGGGTTGCAGGGCTAACCAAGGCCCTTTTGACCCTAACGAGAGAACAGAGGCATCTGGGGATGCGTGTCATCATTTCTACTCAAGGTAATTCCAGCCCCCAGTCAAAAGGAGAATCGAGCTCACACGAAATCCAGAGCCAACCGTTGTGCCACCTGTTCTGTTAGACTTGTGCACCGTCGCTATTATGCATCGATTTTCTTCTCCGGCGTGGTGGGACCACCTTGCACGGCACATCTCAGCTGATGTATCTGTGGATGCAGCATTTGACACAGTTGTTAAGCTCCAGGTACGTCAGGTGCTAGAACACGGAGCCACGCTAATGCACCGCACGTCAGACTGGTCAGGCGATTGTTCTTGCGCCATCAGGGCTTGGCGTGTTCCCCCAAATTGCAGAAAATACTGACCCAAGCAGAACTGAAGGAGACGCCCCACCTGTCTTGAAGATGAGCCAATTTGGAAGACGTTACATTATCATGAAAACGCGGGCTCGCGTCACGAAAGATGGAGGCACGTCGGTTCTTGTTGTTCCTGCTCAAGAGAGCGAGGAGTCTGAGAGCGACTCGGAAGAGGAGGCATCATCTGAACCCGAGGAATCAGAGGATGAGGAATCTGAGTAATTTAATTGCATATCTTACTTATTTATCATTGATAGACAACGCTGATTCTCATGGATATTTACCAAATATTATTGCCTAGTTCATAAAAGCAACGTCGTATAATTTTAAAAGCTAAACGTTAAACATTAATATTGGTTAAATAAACATGCAGGTTGTTTTCCAACGCCTTGTGAATTCAACAAGCACAAACAACTTATCATCCCGGGCTGTCCACCACAAGTCGTGACTAGTACTGACTACTAAAGCGCACTTTCCTACTATCCTAGGTTTTACCACTCCCCTTCATCCAGTGCATTTTTTCGATTGTCTCGTTTGGTTGTGCTTTTGGCCATGGCCACCAACGTCAGAGTGCGGCGCCCAGCTACTCCACCACCCGGTCTTCCACATATTGCTCCTTCATCTCATAAATATCCGCCAATACGACAAGACCACCTGAGTGCAGATGAACGGCGAGAAGCAGCTTCTAAGGGTTATGGACCTGGGCGAAGAAGTCATTCACCTGGTGGTCTCAATATCACATCTGGGGAATGGAAACTGCTTGCAGTTGTCCTTCTCATTGCAATTGGCGTCAGGATGTTCCGAATATCGAAACCAGACAGCGTGGTGTGAGTTTACCAGACATTCACTCTACCTCTCTGACCTATCCGCCAGTTTCGACGAGGTCCACTTTGGTAAGTTCGCAGCGCGCTATATCAAAACGCGGTATTTCGTCGATGTGCACCCTCCACTTGCAAAGTTACTGATCACTGCGGCGGCCTTCATATCTGGCTTCAATGGCGATTTCGATTTCAAGGAGATTGGCAAGTGAGTGTGTCGGAAGCGATATCTTTCGATTGTTGAGCTTGCATTAACTAGGGTCTTTGAAAATGCGCCATATGTGGCCATGCGAATGGTACCTGCTACGTTCGGAGTCGCAACTGTCCCAACCGCATATCTCACCCTACGAGCTCTCGACTGTCGCGCCACCACCGCACTACTGGCATCAATATTTCTGACATTCGAGAATGGACTGGTCACACAATCTCGTCATATCCTACTGGATTCCCCCCTTGTATTTTTCACGGCCCTCACCGTCTTCTTTTTTGTGGGCTTTTCGAATGAGGACAAGAAAGAACCGTTTACCGAACAGTGGTGGACATGGCTCGTTTTGACTGGTCTGTCCCTGGGCGCTGTCGTATCCTGCAAATGGGTTGGTCTTTTCACAATTGCGACAGTTGGTGTGTGCACGATCTTGCAATTATGGCTTCTCTTGGGCGATCTTCGTGTCAGTCCAAGGATGTGGGCGAGGCATTTCTTCGCGCGGGCTGTCTGTCTCATCTTGATACCTATCCTTTTCTACATGACCATGTTCCAGCTGCATTTCCTTATTCTTGGAAGCTCGGGAGAGGGTGACGCGTTCATGAGTTCGGAATTCAGGCAGACATTGGGGAACGGGATGGAGGACACGTACGCAGGTCCGTATATTGCGCTGATACACATGGACGTGCTCGTTTCATGTTATTATAGATGTTGCCCTTGGTTCAGAAATCACAATCCGGCATCTGAATACACAAGGCGGTTATCTACACTCCCATGCTCATAATTACCCTGGAGGAAGTTCACGTATGTGTGGCCTTTGTTCTATCTCGTCTCTAATTGAATTGCTGGACAGAGCAACAAATTACGCTGTACCCCCATAGGGACGATAATAATATCTGGCGTGTGAGCAATGCGACAGTTGATGGTTATGAACAGTACGACTACGAGCACGAGCCTATCGTGTATATCGACCACGGCTCCCGCATCAAGCTACGACATGTCGTGACCGACAAGGCCCTCCATTCGCACGAAGTCCGCCCACCCGTCTCAGATGTCGACTTCCAGAACGAGGTTTCAGCGTACGGCATGACTGGTTTTGTTGGCGACATCAATGACGACTGGGTTGTTGAGATTGAAAAGGGCGACAGAAGGGATAAGGAATCGAGCAAGCGCTTGAGGACCTTAAGAACGCATTTCAAGCTCAGGCACCTGAATACAGGCTGCTACCTCTTCTCGCACAAGGTGAAACTCCCCGAATGGGGTTTCGATCAGCAGGAGGTCACGTGTAACAAGAACGCTGTCAAGGCCAACTCGCTATGGTACGTCGAGACTGCTGCAAAGCATCCACAACGTAAGGTTTCCGTGTCATTGTAATCGGGTGTATTCTCAAATCCATCACTTCATAGTACCGGCTGATGCTCCAAAAGTTAATTACAAGATTCCTGGATTCTTGTCCAAATTCTGGGAGTTGCAACGGGTCATGTGGACAACGAATGCTGGATTAACCGACCGTCACATGTATGACTCTCGACCTTCGACCTGGCCTCGTCTTCGCCGTGGTATTGTGAGTTGTACGATGAAATTGTGATTTATATCTGATTAGTTGTGTATCAGAATTTCTGGGTCAAGGATCATCGCCAGATCTACTTAATCGGTAATCCATTCGTTTGGTGGTCAAGTACGGCTTCGGTCATCACATATATAATCGTCAGAGGCTTCCTCCTACTTCGCGCGAAGAGAGGATACCGCGATTTTGACAACAGTGAGGATTAGTGCAGATCAGTCTCATGTCGTGCTGATCCATGTGACCTGTTTTAGCCAAGGTTGTCAAGTATGATTCCCTCTGCGGTTTTCTCTTTGTCGGGTACTGCATGCATTACTTCCCCTTCTTCCTCATGGGCCGTCAACTCTTCCTTCACCACTACTTCCCTGCGCTGTATTTTGCAATTCTGCTTAACTGCGCTGTTTTCGATCTCGCCACATCGACTCTGCGACCAAAGATTCGGTTACAGATCGCTGCCGTCCTTATGATTATAGCGGTCTTTACATACTCAAAGTTTAGTTCTTTAGCGTATGGCAATCCCTGGACAAAAAAGAGATGCACGGACTGCACAGTGGGTGAAGACTTGGGACTTTGCCTGGTGAGTCTTGGATGTTGCATGCATCAGAAGTCTGGGTTTTGACGAGTATATGTTAGTCACGAGTTTTTAGACGAGGTGAGCCTTATACATAATTCATGGAGCACTCTGGCTTAACGCCGAATAGTACTCTCAGTATTCAGGTGTCACTGTTCCTACTTTGAACCGGACCACCCCGATGGCAACCATTGGCGGTGAGCCCGGTGGGCGCGCAGCTATTGTGGTTGAAGACAAGCTCGGGCAAGATGCAATCGCACCGCCTGAAGACGAACAGAGCACCGCCGTCCCGATTGGTGCACCGGAACCTGGACGTGATGTATTTGCCAAGGACAAACAGAAGGAGATCAAGAGCCAGATGATTGCGTTGCAAGATGTACCGGTCAATGTGGATGAGAAAGAGATTAGCGCGGTGACGTTTACTGCGGCACCCGAAGTAGTAGCCGAGGGGAAAAAGGAGATCAGGGTGCAAGGAGGCGACGTGGGCGCTACCGGTGAGCCGGAGGATCAGGCGAATCCTGAAGTCATCGACATCCTGGCGAAAGAGATCGAGGTGGAGCTGGGCGAGGATGTTGTTGATCATCGGAAACCTCACGGGCCTCTAGACCACGAGGAGGCCATTGCAGATCAGGTGGCACATGAG
Source organism: Suillus occidentalis (assembly GCA_016628085.1). Lineage (NCBI taxonomy): Eukaryota > Fungi > Basidiomycota > Agaricomycetes > Boletales > Suillaceae > Suillus > Suillus occidentalis. The sequence continues at coordinate 96,828 of JABBWB010000033.1, forward strand.
TTGTATCCCGAGGCCAGGGACGCCGAGTAAAATATTCGGATACCTATAATTTTATCGCGATAGATGTGTTCAGTAGTGTCTCTTGAATTATTAGACCTGATCACAGTCCACGATCTAATAGCACGTGTAAACAAGCGTTCCGAACGCCTTCGGACGGCCCTTTGAATGCCAACTATGCCATGAAAAGTACATGCTGACGCCATGATTGTCAAAGGTGAAGAAAAGATTATCACGAAGGAAAGACAGGAGAGGTGAAAGTGATGCTAACGACATGTGATATCGACGTCGGGCGTTGAAATATTTTTCGAAACAAAAAGGAGGGCATGTGACGCTCAGGTGAAGCACAGAAGGCAGATTACTTACATACCCCCACAAACTCCCTCTTGTTTACGCCTGTTATACCGTGACACTGATCATAGGCGCCCTCAGACGCCTCAACTTCACCATGAATGATCGTCTGATTCTGCGCTGCCCTTTTCGTTCTATCTGGTTGCACTTCACTCCCGAGTCTCAATTAAATCCTTATACTTCTTTTTGGATGCCAGCAGCGACTACTACAACCGTGACACTGTGTATCATTTAGATTCTCTGTTATCGCGGCGCCGCGAGATATGGTTGTACGAGCGCCATCAGTTGAATCTGGCTTCTCATGATGACTTGAGACGCTAGTAGCAACTCTTCAAGAAAGCGCAGAACGAGCGGATGGCCAATGCGCTCGACTTCATAATGATCCTCCTACTCTGCGCTATCCTCTTCGTTCCATTTGGCTGCACTTCACTCCCGAGTATCAACGATACCTATATCCTTAAACTTATAACTGGATGCCTGCAGCGCCTACTATGACACTACGATATGTTTAGACTCTGTTATCGTGGCGCCTCGAGATATGGTTGCACGAGCGCCATCGCTGACTTCTCATGATGAATTGAGACGCCTGGCAGTAGCAAGCCTTTAAAAGAGAGCAGAACGAGCAGATGATAGGCCCTTAACTTCACAATGATTCTCCTACTCTGTGTTGTCCTCTGCTTTGTTCCATTTGTTTGTACTTCACTCCCGAGTCTCAACGATACCTATATCCTTACATTGGATGCCAGAGACTCTCCATCCTGCGGTAATACCAGGACCTTACTGGACATTCTCTCGAGCTGTGGCTTAACTTTGTTTGCATGCACATGGACTGCCATCCATCTGGATATTCCGGATGTGGGCGAGGGTATAGTTGCTATTACCTTTCGTCATCTACTTCTCATGGTTGTGGCATTTCTCGCCTCTGAGTTCGTGGTGGCTTGGGCTGCATGGCAGCTTTTATGTGCTCGTCAAGTGAAAATTGACTTCAATATCCATATCGATGGCTCTGTAACCGATGAAATTCCAAATTCCAACAGAAGTTCAAGTGCCAGTCAGTCACATTCAGAATCTTTATTCAGGAAGAAGCTAACGTGAAATTGACGCCTTCATAGGAATGGACACTGGACGCACGGATTCTTCGCGTGGATGGGTGGATTTGTGCTCTATGTTGGTGATGAGCGGTGGGCCACTCTTACACCCGAAGAACTCCTGCAGTTTGTTCGTGAGGGATCTGTGGAGATGCCCGCCATCACGGAGGCAGACATAAAAAACCGAAGCGCTGAGGGTAACATACTATCCAAATGCGTCGCTATTCTTCAGTTGTTGTGGTTCATCGTCCAGCTCATCGCCCGCTACGCCAAGAACCTCCCAGTGACACTGCTTGAAATTGACACCCTGGGTGTAGCTATTCTGACCTGCATTGCCTATGGCTTGTGGTTGAAGAAGCCGAAGAACGCACGATTTCCTCATATCGTTCATTGGAACAAGTCGGCGACACCTCCACAAGCGCGACAGCTTAGCCAACCAGTACGTCATTTTCATCAATACTCCTGGAAGAAGTTGCTCTGATTTGCCTTCATTCTATGTAGCAAAGGACATAGCTTATTATCAGTCCTTCGGTCCTCCATTATTCAACAATACTGGCAGGACATCCGAGTCAGCGCCTAGTGACCTCAGGCTGTCTCGGCGGAAACAGATCACATCCATCATCGGATGCACCAGTGGGATGGCGTTTGGAATGATACATTGCCTAGGCTGGAATTTCTCGTTTCCGAAATACACAGAGCAGATATTGTGGCGTGTGGCTTCCATCGGGATACCATACACACTTTTTATAGGGATCTTAGCGTTCTTTCAAACTAGGCTGTTTCGTCTTCTGGGGGTGCTGATACCGGAGTTGGAGTCGATCGTCACATTTGGAAATGCTTTCACTGTGATGATACTATTACTAACCGGCGGACTGATCGATTACCTTCTTGCACGTGTTATAATAATTGTACTTATGATGATGAGCTTTCGATCACTACCTCCTGGCACATACGACACAGTAGCTTGGAGCGAGTATATTCTACATTTAGATCTGTAGTTTTGCTATAATCGCTATAGTGGTTTACCTGGGTCTCCATCAATCGCTGAAGTGTGAGTGCTCAAGCTTCAAGTTCGAGCCTAATAAACAATGTCAACAGGCCGTCATTCCACTTATAACAGTCGCGTTCAATTTTGACAGACTTCTCTGTAGGACCTCGAATACTTTCTACTACAAACCATTTCGCGCTCATCGAAGCCAATGTGTTATTGCCATAAGTACTTACTGGTTATCTATACTGCCTTTGGGCGCAAGGCGACGAAAGCGATCATTGGTTATTTGCATTGTGACTCCGCAGGCGCTTGATCTGATCAAAATGCCATGCAGATGGGCCAACAAGTTGAACCTGTCTCACAATCTCTTCAAATGAACATCTGGAAGTGCGAAAACGAGCGCCATCAATGCGGGAAGATGATAGAGCATAATGCCGCCATCCCTAGGTGCAGAGCGTACTTGAGAGACCACAAGAACGTGACAGAGCGAAAGACCACATACTTGACATGGCATCGGATTATCAAAAACGCTGAGTATGGCCCAAACCTGCGATGAAGCTTACCAAAGTTGAAGACGATATTAATCCTAGGAGTAACGTCAAGGCCGCTACAACCTATGCGCGACCCCAGAACTGCATTCGTGACGGAAAGCTGGTCGACTCTGCATCTTCTGCGGAACCTTATATCGCAATCAGTTACGTGTGGGACACCCGTCCTTCTTTCAAAGAATGGGAAGGCAGGCGGGTCACAGAACAAGCATTACACATTGCCGACCGACTCTCGAAACATACCTCATATGCTCTGTGGATCGATGCAATATGCATTGATCAGGACAACGAACCAGTAAAGATGGTTGAGCTTGCGAAGATGGCGGATATATACCGCGGGGCCACAGCAGTGTTATGCCTTGTACCGGAGATAGACCAAACGACAAGTAGAGTCGTAGAGCATGGAACCGGAATGATGGATTTGGATGGGTTCCGTGCACTTGAACAAGCTGGAGACACGCACGGGATGTACATGTTCGCCTCTCAAGGCTCAAACGAGGTGCTGCACAAGCTATTCAGCAGCAGGTGGTGGACGCGTGCCTGGACGTTCCAAGAGGCAGTCCTTAACCGCGCAACGTTTTTGGTGGGAGAGACAGAGGATACTATTCCCATTTCCGACGTCCTCAAAATCTCTCACCCAATTAGTCGGCGGGCAGCGACACAGAAGAAAGAGAACTTGCTGGGGCAATTGTCCAGTTTTTGGGACTCGGTTTATTCCATGTCGGACGCGATGAAGGTATATATGCCGCTCGGGACAGCTATGTCGAGTGTGTGGAGGCGCCAATCTACCGTCGCTCATGACATGGCATACTCTCTGCTTGGCGTGTGTCGTCTCGAGACAATCACACCTGACTATCGGCTCCCAGTGGAGAAAGTGTTCGTTGACCTTGTGGACAAAGCCAGCTCGAAGGGGGACTTTTCCTGGCTGAGATGGAGCCACTTGGTTGACAGAAACGCCGCATGTGAAGGAATGTCCATGGTGCCTGTACCTGCCACTGTGTTAGCGACCCCTGCCAGTGCTATCACAGAGTGGCGTTCCGTAGAAGTTCCTCAGATGACAGTCGTCCGTGGAGGAGCTATTGGTGTTTGCATCCCGCATCGGTCGACTGGCGTAATAAGATGGCAATCACAACTGGAAGACATCAAGGGAACTATCGACATACTCCAAAAGCTGTCATACGGCCCCGAAGACATATGGAACTTATTGTTTGGTCTGCACGTCGGATTGGCGTGCGACGTCGATAGAGCTGTGGGAGGATCTGGGCTGGCTCAGGCGTTGCTCAACCTGGCGACTGGATACATTGACGGCACGTTCAAATTGGGGGACTCGGAGGATGATTTGGTGGGAGACAAGCCATATACGAGAGGATACGGGTTTACGGCTTATGCATCTATGGCAGCAAAGGTTTGGAGAAATGCGCAGTTGGTCGTGATGCGCTCCCAGGGTGGAACAACAGTGGTACCTGCTCACAGCGGGACAGGACAGGCGCGACTGCATAGATTGCCAGTTGAAAGTCATAGAAAGACGTGTCTGTGCCTTGTTGTGCATGATAGCACGAAATTTCGGGCTAGCGCAAGTGGGGTCATGGTAGAGAATGATCATGCAGGGAGTGGATCGTGGCAATTTACGCGGTTTTCTTGAAGAACCCTATATAATACAGACTGATGCACGATAACTGGCTGTCTACTTTATATGTTCTAGGATATCTCAAGATGGTCTTGATTTACTGGGGTACGGGCACATTGTGCGCCGAGAGTAAAAGACGATATTCACTTGAATGTCAAGAAAGCCCGCCTGTGGTAAGGCAATATCGTGGTCGTTGCTGCCATCAGCTGGAGTTTGTTCTTGTAGTGTGAGCCTGTACCTTCACGCTGTCGTCCGGTATATTTGATGTCTTGGGTACTACTGACGGTGTGTCGCGCAAATCCGCTCCAGCTGTGGCTTCAGCTTCCCACTGGCAGGGATAGGAGTAAGACGGGCTTCCGTATTTGAAAGGAGGGGACGGTCCACGTCTGCACGTTCCGCCGATGGATATTACCCTGCACCACATCCCTGAAGAACGGCTGAACCGAATAACTGACAAAATCGTCTGCAAGATCAACAAGATTGATCTTGTAATCGTTATCCTGTCAAACCTCAAAGAACACGGACATCAAAGAGTTGAGACGCACCGTAGACAGACTTGTTATACTAATACACAACGTGTTATAAAATGAGGGTTCGCAAGACCATAGACCTGAGAGTTCTTGTGCCGTGAAAAGTCCACTTGATGTGGGGCTGAGAATTGGGTCCATGTATTTCATGATCGGAAACACAACATTGCTGAACACTGCAGTGATATGCCAATAACGAGATACAGGCCGAAGTTAGTAGAGTGCAATCCATATTGTGCACTCGCATGAAGCAGGATTGCAACAAGGATGGACATGGAAAGCTGATTGGAGAACGAGGACTAGAACTGATATGAGCAGGGTCCAGGAGGCGAAGCATGGCTGTAACAACTTTGAAAATCATGACTTGGGTAAAACACATCTTGAAAGACGGAAACGCCAGAAGCGGGTTTGAGGGGGAAGAGAGATTGACTACACCTAGTGCACAAGCACATCTTGAAAATCGACGAGATGAGATGGTATCACAGTAAGCCGTGTACACTCGAGCAAGTTACTTGGTAAGGAGCTGGAGAATGTGCTCTATGATATTCATGCGGCAACCTAGTACAGATAGCTTTCAGCCAGCATCGAGGGCCAGGGAGTAGCAACTGCACTATCGCAAATGAGGAGATAGCGTTGTCGAGGAAGGCGGTTATGACTCGTAGAGAGCGGGCTGCCGTGAGTTTTGGGCGTCTATGGAAATGAGGTACTAGGTTAGCGTGGTGAAGCAGCACGAAAACCCACGATCCCTCGACCGTGCTCAACACCATCATCAACCTCCAGTAAAATGTCGCAGCTCATTCCAAGCACCACGCCCATTCGAACTTTTGAAGATCGTGAGGGGAAGATAATGGCAGTCGCAATTTTCCCCAATAGGCCACGAATGGTTACAGGCTCGGACGACAAGACACTTCGTCTTTGGGACTTGGAAACAGGTGTTGTGTTGAAGAAGATGGAGGGGCATAGCAGTGAGGTGTGGGCATTGGCAGTGTCACGAGATGGTCGAATGATAGCAAGCGGTGATTTTGACGGACAATTCATTGCCTGGCACGGTGAAACTGGTGAATCTCTCATTGAACCCACGTGCACCAAATCCTACTCTGGTAATCAAATCTCCTCGGTGGATTTTTCTCCAGATGGGACGGTGCTGGCTATAATATCTTCAGCTTCTAACGCAGCGGTGACATTTTGGTGTACCAAGACATGGCAGATGCAAGGTGAACCAATCAAGTGTCGTGGCTACTGCGTTCAATATTCGCCATCTGGTGAATTTCTTGCCATCGCAACTGAAGGCAATATCCAAATTTATAATCCGGATACAAGGGAACACATCGCAACTCTAACCGCAGCAAGTTGCTTTTCACTCGCGTGGACGCCCGATGGCACTCGCCTTCTTTCAGCAGGCAATCCACTTCAAGGCAATCCTACTATACGAGAGTGGGATTCATTGACCTGGCAGCAGGTCGGTCTTCCTTGGGAACTTGGCTATGGTAGCAATATCTACGCCATTGCCATTCATCCCGCTGGCACCCTCGTTGCTTCTGCATCTCGGGACTATACTGTCCGTCTCTGGCGGTTCTCAGATCAAAAAATCATCGCCATCTTCAACCACTCAATATACACCCCTAAATGTGTCACGTTCTCAGTAGACGGCAGGCACATCCTCAGCGGAGGTGAAGATAAGAAGATCTCGGAGTGGGCAGTACCAAAGGACGCCAATTCAAAGGCGAGTTTCCATTTTTCAATCCTATAACACATTTCGAGCATCCTTCGTGCAGATACTGGCTACCTTGACAGCCCGCGATGCATGTGTGACTGGGGACCTTCCTACCGCTGAAGAATCACTAAGCCAAGATATCCACACCAACACCAACGACCATGCTTCATATGCTCATCGCTCATTCGTTATGTCCAGAAAACACGCATGGGACCTCGCTCTTGAGGATGCAGTCAAGGCGAGTCATACGGACCCATCATTGCCCTCCTACCAAAATGCTTACTTACATTCCTGACATAGTCCATCACCATTCGGCCCTCGTTGACAGGCTACATCTCCAAAGGCATCGCCCTCTGCGGGATAGGTCATGTCCGGGAGGCAAGGGCAGCATTTGACGTCGCTTCCATGTTCACAAACCAAGACTCAACAATCACCCATTTTCTTCTCTTGATCAAGGTATATCAAATCGGTCTTGCATATTCTCTCCTTCGTCTCACATTTCAGGCCATAGCACTCTTCAACGCAAATCAACACGAGGACGCAATGCTGATCGTCACAGAACTCGCTGCCGCTTGTCCGAATGCTGATCTTCTTGGGTGTCGTGTCGTGGAAGTGAGTATATTGCGGCGACACTTGGTCATCAACACTGATCTTTGCAACTTCCACATCAGACATATCTACGTATTGAGCTTGGAACTAAAGCCTTGGGTGATGCGCGTCACGACGAAGCCACCGATCACTTCACAGCCGCCGTCAACGCCGGCGTTCCCTCATCAACACCTATTCATCATTTTTATGAGGACTTGGTCGTGGTGCGTCAAGATGATGCATACATAACGCGTTCCATAACCGAGCACTTTGGCTAGCTCTTTGGCTGGGATCTCGAGTCCTTGTTGCTTACGGCCCATCAGAAACGGTGCCGGGCATTCCTTTCTGCAGGGAAATCGGTTGAAGCCCTCGAAGCACACGCATACATGATGGATGCCATCGACGAAACTGCAAAGGCCAGCTGCCTCAATTGGTCCAACGGCAAGTCTTTATTGACGTCACCTGCAGCTATCATACTTACCCACATGTCACCCAGAATTCAAGGAGCAATGTAGCGCGTTGGCTGCGCAAAATGACCGTATTCTTGCCGTGTGTACCTCCTTCCTCAACTATTTCGCTACTGAAATGTATGCAGGCGGAGATCCCAGGGCAAGAACAAGATGGGTATGACGCAGAACCCAATTTCTTCCACGGAATGCATCAAGTTTGTGCAATAGTCGATCCTCTTCTCTCTCTCATATTGTTCATTACAGCATTATCAAAATTCCAGGCCACGACCTCAACAGCGCCATAGGCGCCTCAAAAAACTCAGGCTCGCTATGACGAGAACCCCTCGTTCGGCTCCTCCACCTGTACCGCCCACCACCACACCACCGGTCGCTGTCGCTACCTCCTTCAAAACTCACATACGACACATATTCGCCCGGCCGCCTCATCGTGCAACGCCACCCGTCGTCGACGTTGCTTTTGCGCAGGGTCTACAGGTACGCCCAGTCGATATTATCACCTGTCTTGGGTGTCTGAAGCGTAGATCTACAGCGTAATGCTGCAGCAGGTGCTCCTCAGGATGTCGACGACGACTTGATACGTGATGAAGACTATCATGGACCTCATACACCACTGGAAACCAAATCACAACAGCAACAGCAAGCAGCGGTAGTTCAGGTAGACACTGGGGAACATGGCGGCGGGTGGTCTTGTTGCTGCTGCTAGCGAATGTCAGTTTTATCTTCGCTCATATTGTGTGCTGGAACTCATTGCATGGATAGGTGATGACTACATGCTTTTGATTGTTATTATTTCGCGTGTACACGGCTTATGCATCTATGGCAGCAGAGGTTTGGAGAAATGCGTGATGCAATTGGTCGACAGGGTGGAACAACAGTGGTACCTGCCCACAGCGGAACAGGTCAAGTGATAGAGGGACGTGTCTGTGCCTTTATATGTTCTAGAATATCTCAGGGTGGTCTGCATTTACTTGGTTTTCAGTTCGATGGTGTTTCGTATTGGTGTGAGTTCTTGATCTGGTACTTCAATTGTTGTTTGATGCAGGTGCTATCGTGAATGGCGGACTGCTTCCTCTTAACTCAAGCATCGTGCATTACATGCATGTTTGACGTGTTTCTTTGTCAAATTACCTCGTGGATATATTTATACAGAATGTAGGGTATCGCAGTACTAACCTAGCATCTCAGGCAATGGGTATGGTGAGAAGGGTTGTGGCAACTGTGCCGATTGGTAGCTCAAAGATTGCGAGGTTTAAAGTCCTTATGTCAATGCACCCTCGCCCATCCCCCTCCCCGGAAAAACAGAGATCCCACGTGCACTCACCACAGACGAAATCAAAGAGTACGTCGCCACATATGTCGCTGCTGCAAAAAATGCCATTCGAGCTGGCTTCGATGGTGTTGAATTTCATGGCGCGAACGGCTACTTGATCGACCAGTCCATACAAGACGTTACTACCAACCAACGTACAGACGAATACGGCGGCAGCATCGAAAATTGCGCAAGATTCACACTCGAATTAACTGATGCTGTTGTGGAGGTTATTGGTGCTGAGAGGACGGGGTTCCGAATGAGCCCGTGGGACGTAGTCAGCGGTACGTGTATCGTGAAATCTTACCAATGCTCATTCAGCTGATTTGTGGTGCAGGTATGGGCATGGCAGACCCCAAACCCCAGACACACTCCTACTTGGTCAAGCAGCTGCGCAGACACAAACTTGCCTACATCCACGTCGTGGAACCGATGCCTGCCAAAATCACGGCTGAAAAAGATAGCGACTGCCCGCGTGATATCTGGAAAGGGGTTGAAGGAAGCACTTTCAAATCAGCACAAACGTGTATACTTGTAATGGCGCAATCGAGATGGCAGACAATAAAGGTGGCCTTGTTGGATTCGAGAGGTTGTTTATGTCAAACATGAACCATTTGTTCTTGGGTTCGTTTGTGACTGATGCACCCCCCTTCTCTAGCCCGATCTTCCATTCCGCCTGTTAAAGGACATCGCGCTTGAGCGGGGTGACCAAGCGACATGGTACATGCGCGGGTAATCTCTCATCGGCAAGTTATTCGGATTGGCCCTTTGCACCTGAGAATGGCCAGCAACAGATAAGCAGAATTTGACATGGGTGATGCATTGATGGCTTTCGCTTGCCTGTGGACGCAGCTAGATATGCTGTTCACCATCATTTTTGAATTCCAATCGTAATTAACTGTCAACTCCACTTGGTGCTAGTGGCAAAGAAAACACATTCCAATGTAATTTATCCGCTCGAGGAATTTACTGTGATTATGCTCTCAATTGTTCAGCATGCTACAGCCTGAGTGCGCACATTCTCATGACACAATTGATATGCGTGACGGTGTAATCTCTTAGTCAACATATTCAAAACACTTGGAAAAATCTAAAGAATCATCATTGCTTGAGGCCGCACCAGCTTCGGTCTGCCACAGGCAGGCACATTGTCAGCCGCGCTAGTCCACCATCATGAGTGCAAGAGTCTCAGTCAGCTCACGTCGTTCGCATGGACAATATTATACTCGGGCTAGAATACAGAGCATGATGCATTGTACATTCGGTCACATCAAAAGTGTACCTGAAATCTCCATGATTGATCCATCGCTGCAATTGTCGTTGGTACTAAGGCCGCCTGCAAGTGTTGGTTTGAGTAATTGCGAAGAGTCGAAAGGGGTTTGAGGAGACTCACTGCTCTCGGCACTTTTGCCAGTGCTGTCCATGTGTCATGCGGCTCAAATCAAGCTCAGGCCCTCCTCTGGGTATCACTAACGCAGTTTGAGGGCTATAAAATAGGTGTCGAGAAGCGGGGGGTACCCAGAATAAAAGCCGGTGTCTGGGTCCCACCATCCATCCACTGTCACGATTCAGCAAAAAGTGGGTCGCACTGGTGTCGCCATGGGATGCTGGCCCCATAAGCTCAGAAGCGTTGCGTAGCGCATGAATGGGATTGGACGAGAAGGAAATGGAGTGATTGTTCGATGCGCTCGATGTCATGGTAGTGGTGGCCTCGATCGTGCAATGTTCATCTGAGAATGATGAAGGATCTGACACGTCGCACTGTTGCAACGGATGCCTCATCACTACATCCCACAGCCGAACAGTGTTATCGTGCGAACCAGTGACGATGCGAGTGCCGTCCGGCGAGAACGAGACCGACCAAACATAAGAAGTGTGCCCCCGCAAGGGCTCACCGAGTGGCTCTCCCGTCCCTGCATCCCACAGCCGAACAGTCTTGTCCGACGAACCAGTGACGATGCGAGTGCCATCCGGCGAGAACGAGACCGACATTACTGAATCAGTGTGCCCCCGCAAAGGCTCACCAACCGGCTCCCCCGTCGCAGCATCCCACAGCCGAACAGTCTTGTCCGAAGAACCAGTGACGATGCGAGTGCCGTCCGGCGAGAACGAGACCGACCAAACTGAAGAGGTGTGCCCCCGCAAGGGCTCACCGAGTGGCTCCCCCGTCGCAGCATCCCACAGCCGAACAGTGTTATCCAAAGAACCAGTGACGATGCGAGTGCCGTCCGGCGAGAACGAGACCGAGTTAACTGAAGAGGTGTGCCCCCGTAAGGGCTCACCGACTGGCTCTCCCCTCCCTGCATCCCACAGCCGAACAGTGTTATCCAAAGAACCAGTGACGATGCGAGTGCCGTCCGGCGAGAATGAGACCGACATTACTGAATCAGTGTGCCCCCGCAAGGGCTCACCGACTGGCTCTCCCGTCCCTGCATCCCACAGCCGAACAGTCTTATCCGCGGAACCAGTGACGATGCGAGTGCCGTCCGGCGAGAACGAGACCGACCAAACTGAATCAGTGTGCCCCCGCAAGGGCTCACCGACTGGCTCTCCCGTCCCTGCATCCCACAGCCGAACAGTGTTATCCGCGGAACCAGTGACGATGCGAGTGCCGTCTGGCGAGAACGAGACCGATCTTACTGAAGAAGTGTGCCCCCGCAAGGGCTCACCGACTGGCTCTCCCGTCCCTACATCCCACAGCCGAACAGTCTTATCCTGCGAACCAGTGACGATGCGAGTGCCATCCGGCGAGAACGAGACCGACGTTACTGAATCAGTGTGCCCCCGCAAAGGCTCACCAACCGGCTCCCCCGTCGCAGCATCCCACAGCCGAACAGTGTTATCCAAAGAACCAGTGACGATGCGAGTGCCGTCCGGCGAGAACGAGACCGAGTAAACTGAGTCAGTGTGCCCCCGCAAGGGCTCACCGAGTGGCTCTCCCGTCCCTGCATCCCACAGCCGAACAGTGTTATCCGAGGAACCAGTGACGATGCGAGTGCCGTCCGGCGAGAATGAGACCGACCAAACTGAAGAGATGTGCCCCCGCAAGGGCTCACCGACTGGCTCTCCCGTCCCTGCATCCCACAGCCGAACAGTCTTATCCGCGGAACCAGTGACGATGCGAGTGCCGTCCGGCGAGAACGAGACTGACCAAACTGAAGAGGTGTGCCCCCGCAAGGGCTCACCGACTGGCTCTCCCCTCCCTGCATCCCACAGCCGAACAGTCTTATCCGAGGAACCAGTGACGATGCGAGTGCCGTCCGGCGAGAACGAGACTGACCAAACTGAATCAGTGTGCCCCCACAAGGGCTCACCAACTAGCTCTCCCGTCCCTGCATCCCACAGCCGAACAGTGTTATCCGAGGAACCAGTGACGATGCGAGTGCCGTCCGGCGAGAACGAGACCGACCAAACTGAATCAGTGTGCCCCCGCAAGGGCTCACCGACTGGCTCTCCCGTCCCTGCATCCCACAGCCGAACAGTCGCATCCCAAGAACCAGTGACGATGCGAGTGCCGTCCGGCGAGAACGAGACCGAGTTAACAAAAGAAGTGTGCCCCCTAAGCACAGCCTGAACAACCGGCCAGTTCATAATACGTCCAGATGCCACACGAAGAGTATTCGGAAACCATGCAGAAAGATGTCTCGATAGCGGAGAGTTCGCAGGCAAGAATGGGAGTGCCGATACATACAGATGTGGCGTGCTGTGCAAAATCATCCCGCCGAAGACTTGGATGAACCTCTGTACGTCCATTGCAGTCGATGAAATATCTTTGAATTCGGGATGGCCCTGTTGTTGCGCATGAGCACTTTATCGGACCCTCAGTAGCAATGTACTCACCTTCAGCCACTGGGGAATGAGTGAGAGGGTAGGCACTGCACCGCTCAGCGCATTGATCAAAGCGAGTAACTCGAGCCAGAAAAACAGTCTCTCGTTGTTGAAGAACGATTCCACTTCCTTCGCGAGCTCCTTGTCGAAGACTGTGGTTCGTACGTGCGACATCCAAAATCGAGAGGAATAAGACAGATGTGGTGGGATGCATTTTTTAACTCGTTCTTGCAGCCCGGGATCTTTGCTATTAGGTAGATACGACGACTTTAAATCACAGATATTGAAGCGAAGGCCGTCTTTCATCACTCGAAGTGATGCGAAAGCAAGGTCATGTTGCGCCTTTGACAGGTCAGTCTTGTCGATGAAAAATTCTCCACTAGATGCTTCATCCGTCAAGAAATCATGGAAGGATGCGTGAAGGGGCCGGATTGGGGAATCTGGGTTAGTGGTGCCGCTGAGGAGGGAGCCCATACTTTTTACCACATGCTCCACCTCGAACCTGTCCTCCTGCTTTGGAAAGCGGTCCCTCATGACGTTCAGGGAAGCTAAAGGAAGGGGTTCGGCTGTTCCTAGTATTTGTCCCATCACTGAGCGAAATCTCGCTAGCTTCATCAAACGCAGTTTCAGAGGATGCGGAGATGTGCCCCCATGCATGATACCTGTTAAAATGAGACGATACATGTCGTACAATAACGCGCTTCTCTCTGCAGGATCGCGGGACACCACAGCGCCGTAGCAATCCTTTGGAGATAGTCCAGTATCGGAATATTTGATGTATTCACAAGCGAGACGCGCCCACTCGAAAAGTCCGTCAGCTTTCTCAGCGAGGACTGCAAGCTCTTTGTCCTGAAAATCCAACTCTTTCAACTGCTTGGATGCGTAAGCATGGATATCGCGCTTTGCGAATTTTAGTGGAATATCATCCATGGACATCTGTTGAATATGTTGAACATCACGAAATTTGTCTTTGATGTCGCGATCTGGGCGAGAGGTGACGATGAAGCGGAAGTTGCCAGGAAGGTCTGTGATTTTTGGGACAGCTGGGTGTTTGCCTGCAAGAATACGGAGGAGGTCTTCCCGTGTCTCTTCTCCACCGCTCTCGTCCAGTGCATCGATCGTGATGACGATGGGTTCCCCAGTTGGCCTAGATGACTTCTTCAGTGGTTCGATAAGAAGCTTCTGCCACTGCTGGGCGATATCCTTTGTCGTTTTGAGCTGTGGAGCGGTCTTGACTGCATCTGCTAATGCCCGCCTCATCTCCGGGTCACGGTCAGCCAGGTCGCGTGCGATCGTGGAAAAGATCTTTTCATGGCGACGATCTGCTTCTCGCTGACGGTCAAAAGAGTAACATGAACCAAGCCCTCCCATGTCTTCGAACGACTTTGCGATGGTGTGGGCAATGGCCGATTTTCCCGTGGCCGCGGGGCCAGATAGCCAAAACACACGTTGAACATTGTCTCCAGTGGTGTCGATCCATTTCGTGATCTGGGAAATGATTTCCGTGCGAGTCCCTTCGAGGCATTGTTTCCCGGTATCTAGTCCCGCGTCCTCTGCATAAGTCATACCGCTGAGCTCCAGCGTTTCTTCTGAACAGGTATGAATACATGTCAAGTCGCAATGATGTCCGAACCCTTACCCGTGTACAGGACGTATATGGCTACGTCACAAGTAAGGTTGTCCCGGAAGTTTTGCATGAGCTCATCGAACACGTTAATGTACGCTTTGATCGTATCTTCCGTTTCCGAGAGGACGTTCTTTCCAAGTCTCTTCCCTGTGATGATGGCAAAAGCTCGAGACGGTACGAAGTGCAACAGCTTATTAAGACTTACAATAGCTCTTGGTCGACGAATAATGTTTGATAAAATCTGCACATTCACGGGTCTGCTGAGAAATCTTTCGAAGGATAGGGTGCATCGACGAGATTTTGCCAAGTATCTCCTTTTGTGTGAAGCTATAAACTTCACCTAACTTCTTGAGAAGTTCGCGTATTGCATCGTCGCGATACTTTTGAGCTAGAATAATCTGTACAAATGATCGGTGAGTGACAGTGGGATAGAGAAAATGAGAACATACTTTGGCTGCGCAAGATAACACGCCCAGTGCTATCTTTGCGTATGGATGTGCCTGTGGAACTAGTTTAGTGCAGCTCTGATCGAGAAGAGGGCCTGCATACATCCGAAATCTCTCCGATCACAGCGTCAAATATCATGAGGGGTTGGAGATATGTTTCCTCGAAATTATCAACAACATCGAGATCCTCTTCTGCGCCTTGAAAAGCAGAAGCCACAGTTATCCCAGGTTCTGGAAGTGAATGCATGCGCTGTTCAGCCTCTTGTGCGCGTTCAAGAGCAGAAAGGAGAGTATTCTCAATTTCCGAAAGTGAATCCCTGCGCTGTTCAGCCTCTTGAGCGCCTTGAAGTGACGATTGGCCATTAGCCCCCACTTCCACGCCAGACGGAGCCGCCTGAACCTGCGTGACCACCCAAAATTTAGAGAAGACAGACCGAAGCAAATTTGAGAATCTACCTCGATATTGGAGGGAGCAGGGCTAGGGTTACGAGAATCCTTGATGTTGCAATATCAATCGTATTGCTCGTTACACACGCTCGTGAACTTACCGAGAATCCTAACTTGTCCTTGAACTTCCCGAGAAGCTGACGAGCTTTGCTACGGGGTCGGTGCTAGACGAAGGATGCGATGATGTCTGGAGCGGACGAAGTGATTCTTGAAAACTACGTACCGAACCTATACCAGAAGTTGTTGCTTCGCTAGATTTATTGGTTTGTTGAGTCGACGATTTGCCTTTTTTTTGAGTCATTGTGAATAGCAGCTGATGAGAGTCGAAGCGAGGGGGGATTGATCGTTGATATAGGATACATATAATAAACGCCTTGAGGCAGTGAGCGAAGTAGTAAGATAAGAGTCCCAAAGGAGAACGCCTCGAGGCAGTGACATCGTCATGGAACGTATAAGGAATTTAGACCACTAGTCTGATGGAAGGAACGGCTGTGTGGAGACTAGCCAATAACTGCCTCAAGGCAACCAGTGCTTGACCGCTTGCAGATCAAGCTTCAATCTGCCCTTGTCTAATATTGTCACTGGTAGGGTATAGCACGGGTATACCCGCGGGTCGGGTATGGTATTACCGGTGTACTAACCCGTGAACTCGTGTCGTTTGCAGATCTAAATATATACTTCAAGGTTGCTTCAAGGGCACTACTCCACATCGAGGTATATACTTACCCTTGAAATGCTTCAGAATCACCCCAATTCAAGCTTTACATCACTTTAATTTGCTTTTTATTGGTTTATAACGTCAGAATATCAGTTTACTGATCCGAATGACAAACTCGCCGGCGCTACAAGCTCAAAGATAAAACACCCCCGGTTTGCCCCCGGTACTTCCCCGTGCTCTCTTGCAACGCGCTTGTTGCTTGTATCTTTCCCCCATGTCCGTTCCGCCACCCGCTCCAGTGATCGCGCCCCAAATGCAAAACAGCGGGCCCAACCCCAAAAGCAAGGACCAATCCCTGTGAGTCTTCATTGCAGCAAGGACACATTCATAGCAGGAATTGACGACAATGGTTCAAGTATACTGGACCGTCTCAAGCAGATCGTAGAGCTCCTTCAGACTTCCACCATCGCCGAGGAAAGTGGAAAGGACCCACTTTCAAGATTTTGGACAGCGTACAAAAGGTTTTCTGGCGATTATGACAGCAACATGTTAGAGAGGTGTAATAGTAGTATGGACATATTGCTCATCTTTGTTCGTCAAATTTTTTGGTTGCAATGCCCTATCCAACACAAACAATGTTACCCAGGCTGGTCTGTTCTCCGCCGTCAATACCGCATTCATCATCGCAATGCAGCCGAATTCTGGCGATACTACCAATGCCCTTTTGCAACAACTCATCCAAATCACGGCAAACAGTTCATCCGCAGCCCAGATAACATTCATTTCACCTACCCCTACCGCTGTCTGGCCACAGGTGTTTGCATATGCTAGCCTTGCACTCAGTCTTATCGCTGCCTTCGGTGCAGTCCTGGGCAAACAGTGGCTCGGCCACTACAAGACCAACCGTTATGATTGCGGATCGCTCATAGACCAATGCAAGCAGAGGCACCGCAAGTTTCTGGAGCTGAGCGACAAGGGATTCGAAGACATTTTGCAGTCATTCACGGTTCTGCTCCAGATCTCTCTCTTTCTGTTTGTGCTATCCCTTGGAGGCGCGATGTGGACGCAACAACGGACTATTTCCATAATCATCATCGTAACAGCTGGTTGCAGTGCCCTCATCCTTTGCTATGCCATCGTCTTATCCTCAGCATCCCCTGACAGTCCATTTCAGACGTTTATATCCTTGTTCATTCAGCGAATGAGAGATGCTCGTCGGCGTATGGGAGACGCTCGTCAGCGTATGAGAAACGTTCTTCGGAGTCCAGAAAAAGACGCAGATCCTGTGACTGTGTCTGCCATGATATGGATCTTATACGCTTCGACCGATCCTGACGTCCTCAGGTCGGTACTTGATTTGATGGTCACATCATCGCACAATGTCCTATCGCAGCAGCTAGTCGACCAGGTCCTACACACTTTCGAAACATTTTACAACTCCAAAACACACAATTTAAAAGACAACTCACAAGCATATGGGAGGGCATTGCTGGACCTTCCTCACCATCATCCCGAGCAGAAGGACATCCTTCAGACAATCACAGTCAAGTGGAAGCCGGATCTCTGGATATGGTGGCGCAAACTGTATCTTCCTCAGGCGCTGGAAGAGTGTAAAGTTTTACACCGCCAGATGCCTGATGATGCGGATCGCATGCGCGATATGCTGCGTATCGCCGCGGCCGCCTGCATAGGTGGATTTACTAGTCCAGAACATCATGCAGATGCATACATCACGCTGGTTTGGCAAGATGGATTCGAATCGGGACTCGGTCCGAACGTTGACGTTGACTGGCTTATGGCTTGCGCAGAGAAGTTCCATGCCACCGACGATTTTATAGCAGGATATGCTCTGTTCTTGCTGGCCGTCCTGAAGAATGCATCGATTCCTGACCTTCAGCGTCGTATCACTCCATTTTTGAATAGAATCCGCCGCGAGTCGTTGCCTATATTGCGCCATAGCACACTTCGTATCGCGTGCCAAGCTCTCGACGACGACGACACCAACTCACCCTGTCATGCAACCTTCCCTCAGGCTGCCCTGACTGCTATCCGCTCGAGCGGACACATTCCAATCCCCTTGCTCAACTACAAAACATGGCCCAAAGATAGCTTCCTAGCAGACTCCTCGTTGCTCGACATCCAGTGTCTAGTCCTCCTCGTGTTCCCGACACCAAAACTGAACGAGACTGAGAAGTATATACCTTATTTCGAGGGCCTAGCTAAGTTCATGCATGCAGTTCAACGTCCTACCTCCAAACGTGCCGCCTTACGCGTAGCCTGTAGCGCAGTAAAAGCCTTGGCCGAGGATACCACCGCCAACGATGACGTACAGAACAACGTCTTCTCCTTGATCTCCCCAGCTCTCCACAAAGTAGTCGATGCAAACCGCATTGAAGCCGAACACGACTTTTACTATCTCGGGCTCATCTTTGCTCTTGCAAAGCGTCGCAATTGGTTAGTTCGCCTGATTAAATATAGGCATATCAGGAGGTGCACCAGGATCATTCCTGAATCTCGTGATCAGCCTCCTCCTTGCCTCTTTTACCTTGCCGGAATCTTCCTGCGCATTCGATCTTTTTCCTCTGACATAATCACGTCTAAACAGTGGTGGGATCTGACGAGGATGGCATGGCATGTTTCTGGTTGCTCCTATGATCAGCACAGCAACCGTTACGCTTCTGGTATTCTGGACGAGGGTACGGAGATTCTTGAAGATCTTGCCAAGATAACGACTACGTACATGCTGCCAGGGGCCTCAGGGCTTGAGCTCGAATTTCTCCGCAAGGGGTTGAATGCCACTATCGATAGGTTGGCAGAGCGAGGGACGGACGAGAACATTCGATCTGCAGTGAAAGATCTGAAGGATAAGGTGCAACAACGTATGTTGTAGAGGGTAGCGTAGGAGGTGATACATTGGATTCAACTCAGATGCAAGTGTATGATATTGTGTTACTCTGTATTTATAATGACAAGGAGGTGATAGGTAGCAATATAAACGTTCAACTTGAAGTACAGTCTTACGGTATAAAGTTACTACACATGCACCCTGAGGACATCTCCGAGTCCTTGAAACACTTAACCATTACTGCGCAACACAAATATCGCCCTTGTCAGTCAATTATAAGGACTACAGGCTCAGGGATGAGAAATGGCAACGAACTCGATCACGCGTGGATGCTGACTCGGAAATCTATTGCCCGTCTTATGATCTATGGTATATGTTACCAAAAACGACAAGCTGGCCTCTTTCATAGCGATGCGAGAGTCGCCAATGCGTCCTGTATCTTTCCCTCCTCCTGTGCCCATGATGGACGGGCGATCCTGTATGCATCTCCAATGCGGGCATATGAAATGTCGCCCAAGCGCGCGACAGGCTTGAACTTTGTGAGGTCGATGACACCTTTGTCTGTGAGCACGTCTTTGCGCACGTGGATGTACTTGACGTGCGCGAGGATGAGCGTGCTGTTATGCTCGCCTGTGACTGGGTGGGTGATGTCTATGGATTTGTAAATCTGTTGGGTGGCAGCGTGGTTAGCAGATAAGCGGGCTTGGCATGAACTGAAATTACCTCGCACTCCATGCTAAAAGCGCTTTCCTTGACGCGGGAGGCTTTTATTTGCACCTGAGCACCTGATAGTTAGCGTATATTTGGCACCACAAAGATGCAAGCATACGCATTTTGCCTTTGTCAGGCCACTGAGAGTCCACTCGTCGAAGTCGGGAGGAGCGTCTATGGCAGTTGCATTGGCATTCTCGACGAATGGCTCGCTGATGATGTTCACTGTGAACCCTTGACTATTCTTCAGATTCGCAATCGTGTCTTTGACGCGGCCCGGACCGCTGTGGTTGCATGCGAATGAGATGATAGGCGGGTAGTTCGTAACCTATGGGAAAAGGTTACTGAACCGATGAGAAGACGTATTCTCTGTGTATTGCTCACTGTGTTGAACCAACTGGTGGACACAAGCCAGGTAAGCATGCAAAGCGCGATAGATAACGGAGGTGCCTCCTACCTGAAAGGTGCCAGGTTCTCTACACCCTCTTCACTGATCGTGGACACGAACGCAATGGGACGTGGTACGATGCCTGAGATCAAGAGCTTGTAGATATCGCTGTTGATCGCGGTCACGATTGCGACTGAACAACATGTCGAGGAGTACATACGTTTTGTCTGTTTCTGCTGTGTTATATACTTTCCACCCTGCAGATTCGCCTGCAACCCATTCTTTTCCGGCAGGAGTGGTGTCGATTTTCTGACCGTACGTCCAGGATGGATTGGGTGGTTGAGTGTAGGTAGAGTAAGTGGTGGTGTCGAATGGAGGGACGGACATGTTAGACTCAGTTACTAGGTTGATGGGAGAGAAAGACCAGTCCTGGATTTATAGTTACATGGTGGCAGGCTAGATCAATCTTCACACATACGCAAAGCTGATAAAGATTCGTAAACGGTACTTCAAATTGCTTACTACTCCGCTTATCATGCTATTTGATAAGCACGCAAGTTTCTACCATTATGATGCCAGATTCCTTATTCGTTGTGCTTATATACTAGTGCATTTTTTCCCTTCAAAACTAGTGTTTTACAAGATGGCAGGCGCTATCGCCACGCGCCGCTGTGCACGGTTCGCTTCAGGTTGTCAGACCGCTGACAATCTACACTGGCCCGGGTCGACCATCCCCATCTTGGTTACTGCTTCACTGGCAGAGACTCCACGAGAGCTCTGTCGATAGTCGGGATCACGAAAATGGGAAACAGCGTGTTTTGTCCACTACAGACGGAGGAGGCCATAGTCCGTGATGCCGAGCCTAATATACGTGATGGTATGTCGGTTCGATGCTCGCATTGTTACCACTTGACAATTCTGTGATTCGTACTCTCACAGGTTCGCTAATTGGGCACGATGCTTGCAATATGCGTGCAATATATTATATGAGATCAAGGAAATTCAGCATGTTTTCCATCCAAGAACTTCTCACCCCATGGTCTTTGCCAGGTCATTCCTCTGTGTCCAGTCAATGCGAACATGCATGGCACCTTCAGTGAGACACCTGAGATTTGCTAGAGAATGCGTTCATCTTTCATATCACAGGGGTATGTTCTTTACGGCTGTACTGACTTGAAAATCACTGACCATCACAGGCATAAGTAGGCTCGTCTACACACGGCATCTTTATTCAAATACAGATGGATTCACGCGTCGCCATTGACCGGTTTGAAAACTGGGAAATCTGACTCTTATGTCTCAAGGTATGATGACTGCATAGTCAATATTCACCTCACTCGGAAGCTCAATGATACGATCCAGCCATTATGTCGATGCGCATCTATGCCATGTATATGCGGTCCAGAATGGTATTGGCTCTGTTAAGCATATCGTTCCTTGCCACCGCCAGACTGGTGATCGCAGTGGGCGTCACGGTGCTAGGTCCTGAGAGCGGAATTTTTGATGAGCACTTGCTGTCATTACGCCGAAGCTATCGCTTACCGTACATCAAATTCGTGCTATCAGATTTCCATGTATGCGGTCCGAGCGTTAACACAGCGTCCCATCTTCACTGGCAAACGATATCCTGGGGTTCTGCATCATCTCTGTCCTGCAATTTGCTTTTGCCGTTGGACGCTTCGCTCAGCATGCGCCGGAAATGTGAAAGATGCTGCGTCGGTGGCAAGTTGACGAATTCATACAAATTTCGTGCAAGATAGTATCTCTAATTCTTGCTGTGAGGAACTCCATTGATGGTCGTTGTCATTATTTAATAACGGTATCTTCGCATAGAAACACGATCAGTACATGATCACATTCATGAACCATGTATGGGACAGAGATGTGCATCTGCTCTTTACTCGGACGGCCGTAGCAAGCTGAAAGAAGCTCCTTCGCGACAATCTACTTTCTTTGCCGTGATCGCAGCATACATGCAGAACCAACGCTCTGTGCTCGTTCCTCGGCTCGTGACTAGTTTTCGGGAGCATCATTCACATGGAAATCATCTGGACTGTTGTAAGGTGGATGAACCGATGAAACAGGAGACAATACATTTCACCACCCAAAACATTGAGATAAGATGTTCGGAGGAATGCTTTAAGTTGTCGCCTTGATGTATAAAAGTGCCGGTAATCAGTCCTGGTGACATTTCCCCGCGACGGCTATGGACGCACACATATGGCGCGTAGCCCAAAAACTGTTTCAATGATGCAGCCATGCTTTGTTAAGAAGTAATGTTTGAAGGATATAAATGTTGAAAGGTATAGCACAACCGTCAGTATAATAAGGCATAAATATAAGGGGAATACGGAGGGTGTGTGTATACGTAATTCGAAATGCCAATGTACAAGACATCTGAAAATCCCTCTTTCAAAGCTATACTACCTCTACTGTCGTGACGCAGTCCATCATGTTGCGAATAGAAGTTGTTTCCTTGACTTGTGCAATGATCTCATGATCTGACATGATTCTCGTGTATTCTTCGCCGCATTTCTGCGCTAGCAAAAATGCCCTGAAAGGATGTTTGAGGTGAGCAATCAATCGTAACGCTGGCTGGCTCGATTCCAAACCAATCGACTCTTGTTCTCCAGGGAGCCCGTCAGGTGAATCTACCGGGGACGCGGGTGGGGACGAATCGTCCACGCTCTCCGTATCGTCCGAAAAGTCAGGCAGCTCGAGGAGACGACGGTCCCAGGGGCGGACGAGCAGGAATTTCTGTGCAGCGGGTTTTGTTCGTGAGAACTGGATCAACCTTTTTTCTGTGGTGATGGGCAGGTCACAAAGACCCTTTGCCTCAACATCATACGTGAAATATATATCTTGATCTTGATCGCGCCTCCGCTTGACTTTAGTGACATGAAACACGATGCAAGGCAGATGTAACCGCTGGCTCGAGAAATGAGGGGGATTTGTGCAGTGAAGTTTGTTATACAAATCTAAAGCCGCATCCTCATCCCCAGCAACTCGCAACGCCGAAATCGATGCCTGAATCCCATCTTCGGACAAGCATGGCAACGTGGATGACGATCCGTACGTCGTGATATCGGCTGGCAGACAGCTATTGAATTCGGATGATTTGCCAACCCAGTCCAGGACACTGATGTCACGCGACTGAGCTATAATCTCCTTCAATAGCCGTCCGAGTGCTTTCTGCTTGTTCTCGCCATAAATTATGGGTAGGTGGACCCCGAAGATGCCAAACAACGAGTATGCAATGTCTTCTGGCTTCTCGGTGACGCGCTTTGATGCCCATTGGAGTTTCTTGCGGGGATCTTTCATCCCAGGACGGAAGGCGACGTGAAACCGTGAATCTATGCCCGTAACGTCCTTCAACTCTTTCATGATAAACTCCTTGTGGTTGTCAGAGTGATTATCAAGATACGGGGTCCAGTTACTCCGGTAGAAGAGAATGATGTTGGGAGCCAGGAATTCTTGGAGTGTCCATCCTCTGGTGATCCATTTGCTGCTCGCAAGTGCACCAGACCCCGACAAAGGTAAGACATCAGACAGGTAGACAATTGTGAGGGCTGAGTGTTGGTACCAGCGAAACATAGAAATGATGGATTCTGGGAGCTCCGCGGTGTCTGTCTTGTTAATGCAGCATGTATCGCTCCACGCCCAGCGGTAGCCAGCATCGCGAGCAGTTTCGCAAAATCGCTGCAACTTCTTGACGCTGCCGACCGAATTCAACTCGTACACGCTCTTGCTCTGAATGTCGTGCAGCAGCGGCTCCTTCCCTTCCCACCTATGTGATAGCATAACATAACCAAAGAACTTAACCACCACCCTTCGGATGCGCTCCATTCGAAGGTCTGTGAGCTTCGTTACCGACGATAAAAGTTCCTTGTATTCTGTGCTCGTCTCAAAGGCCTCTCTCTGTGCTTTTCGATCGTATAAGCGACCGGTGGAAGTGTCAATTAGGCGGGTCGGAATGTGTTCCATGCGAGCGCGAATGGCTGTTTGAATATATGTTTTTATGTCAGATCGAGAGACATAAAGTTTGCGCAGTTCTGAAGAAAGGGTCAAGCACCTTGAGGATGCGTTGTTAAGGGCTTACCTTGTTGTTGTGGGTCGAGAGAATTGTCTAACTTGGAGAGCATGATTTGGAAGACTTCAATAGCTTCATCGTAGTGTTGTGCGGCATGAAGCATTGCATACTTTACTTGGTATCCGAGATAATTGCAAGGGTTGAGCTTGATGGCCTATCACGGAAATGAGTGTCGACTACGAATGATAGATGCCATCGTACCTCTTGTGCATCGAGAAGTGCATCTTCCCATAGCCTTTGTCCCGACTTTGCCTTACTGCGTTTTATGAAGATGGTATCGCTGGCTGGATCCAGATTGATTGCCGCCGAATATAGCTCGATAGCCTCGTCGTAATTGTTCGCATCAAATGCGGCATCTCCACTTGCAACGATATTAGCAAATCCTTTAGCAGTATAATGCGCCCTGCAAGATTGCTCGAATGCTGAGTGAAAATGCAGGTGAGAAGTGGGCCTGATGATATTGATGAAGACTTGCTAATTGACCAAGCAAGGCAGTTAAGCTTCGTAGCTTCGTCACTCATATCCATCATATATCGGTACGATTCGAGGGCTTCTCTAATTTCGCCTGCCTGCAGGATTGCATCGCACCGTCTTTGGTTTGCAATTTGCCATACTAACTTGAGGTCCCATCCGAAGAGCTAGATAGATCACAGAGTTAGACAATAACTTTCACCTGTATCATATCCACGCACCACGATGAAGTCCTCATATTCAGAACAAATGGCGGAACAAGTGGACTCAGACGAGCTAGCGATGGTGTTGACCGCAGCAGTTAAGTTCCCCCCACCTCCGTTGCGAGGTGCACCATCCAAATTATCCAGATAAACCTTGTAAAAAGTTTTAATAAACATCAACTGAGAATGGACTGTATTGAGTAGGTGATACTTACTTCCACGATGCTGCAAGCAAGACTATCAGCATTAGGAGAAATGTCTGGTGGTTGTTGAATGCGCGGTATTGCCTCGCAATTCTGCTTTGCGTTGAACAGTGCAATAGCCTGAAAATCGTGATGAGTCAGGAATATGGAAGAAAGATTCGGCCTGCCTTTATTAAGAGAAGAATGGTCTTGGAATGTCCGTCCGTGAACATGGTCGCGAGGTTAAATTCTTTCATTGCATCCTGGATCTCCTTTTTCCCGCAAAGTGCGATGCCTCTCGAGAGATATCCCGTCAAGGAGGGCGTCGCAACCGACTAAATTACCATAGAAGTTGGTCCATGTTATAGAGGGTGTCCAATAGTGTATCTCACCTTGAGTGCATCACAGAGTGCACCATCCCAGTTATCTTTTCGTGCCCTAACAAATGAACGATTGGCATACGCGTTGTGGTCGTCTTTGTCAGCTTCAATCCGTTGTGTTAGCAGCTCTTCAGCAGCATCCAGGTCCCCAGTTATGCATGCATTACGGGTTATCGAGTCCATATCGAGGATCTGCAGGAAATGTGGTTTTTACATTGCCAAGAGTGAGGAATTCAAACATACCTTTGAATCAAGTGAGGGTACTGCCCACTGTGAGATCTTTTGGTCAAGACCTCCGCTGAGGATGTGCTTGCCATCGATAGAGAAGGCGACACAGCACACTGTGTGGGAATGCTTGTATGAAGCAACGAGTCGTCGATCAGACAGCCGCCAGACGCGGACATGGTGATCATGAGATGTGGAGGCGACAAGGGTGCCAGTAGGGTTGATAGCAAGGGTATTGATACCCTTAGTAGTATTGCCCCTGCAGGGATGACCGACCTGTTCCCATGTTGATGTATTCCACTCCCGTATGGTGGGATCTAGAGAGGAGCCTGCTGTGAGCAACTGTCTGCCATCAGGCGTCCACAAAAGCGAGTAGTTCCATGCTGAATTGAATGCAGCGTGAGCCTTCAAAGTTTTGATTCGTTCCCTGCTGCATGGATTCCATATTTGGATGTCCCCGGATGTCGCGATGGCAAGATGTTCTCCAGATGGCGAATACCGAATGCAGTGGACATAATTACCACAATCAATTGGATTTCCTTCCTGCTTCCACGATTCTGTGCTCCACAACTTTGTAGCTTTGTCCACTGAACCGGTTGCAAGTACTGCTCCATCTTGAGGAAAGTCTACTGAGGAGATTGCTGCGGAATGGGCTTTGATGATTTGGGTGAGCGATTTACCGGTGTCAACGTTCCAGATGATGAGCTCTCCGTTGTGATCACCGCTTGCTATGAATCTCCCGTCTCGTGATACCCCAACTGTCCACACCCAGCCCCGATGACCTTCCATTTTCTTCACATCATTATTTTTCAAGTCCCACAGACAAAGTGTATTATCTCCCAAGGCCGTCACCACACGTCGTCCGTCGGGAAAGGCTGCAACTGCATATACGGTGTATTCGAGAGCTGCAGCCGCTCGAACTGGCATGGGTTTTTGGATGATGGGCTGAGCTATATTCACCATTCAGTTTGAGGTTGACGTTGAGAATGGTTAACTGTCAGGTGGACTTGACCTTTGGTACCTTGTAAAGCTTCAAGCCGAGCAGTACCCGTTTTTGTACTAATTTACAGCGTCAATTTGTACTGTATCTGATCAGACATAGCCGCCACCTCAGTCATTATAGGGCTGTGCCTTCGGCACTGCAGCTTCTCAGATGTACCTTTCACACCGCGCTAAACTCCATCTTCCTGTGCATCTGTAGTGCGTTATTCTCCCTGCTCACCTTGTTCAGGAAAGTGACCCGCATTCACAGCCATTTACGTATCAGGTCCGTAAAATTGGTGCAGCTTATTGCATTCCTCCCTCATACCCCAAGTCTGGCATACTGTCGATTTTCGGTGTGTAACAGATGCAAATGAAGAACCTCGCTTCCCAAGTTGGCAACCCTGCACAAACCTGTTGCTCGTTGTTTGCCAATTTGATCGCAGACCGAAATTTCAGTAACGCGATTCCGTTCTAAATTATTCCCATTGCACTCTTGAACGGTAGGATTGACTGGAGCAGAGTCTATGGTGTTTTTGATTGCGATGTAGAGTTTTATTTGGCCTATGTGCACATATACTTCTTCCGTAGCAGTGCTGCACGGTAACTCTGCAAAATAGATATTGTTTTTACAAAAACTTTGGTTCCCTAGCCACATCTGATCTGCTGACATCCTGAAATACATTCTGTCGTAAACTGGAAAATTTACCGCATGCCCGTACAGTCACAATATCTCCAATATCCTGGTATCCATCAAGCCGTGAACATAAGCGACGTCTTGAACTTGTGCGATAATTGCACTATCTGATGCAATTCTCTTGTATTCTCCACCGCGTTGCTGTGCTAGCAAAAATGCGGCAAAAGGCTGACCGAGGCCAAACAGCAATCGCAACGCTTGTAAGTTAGATTCCGAACGAACCGACCACTGTTCTCCAGGGGATAGTGAAGGTGAAAATGGCGATCCGGGCTCACTCCAATCATCCACGCTCTGTACGTCGTCTGAAAAGTCAGGCAGCCCGAGGAGACGATGATCCCAAGGACGGACAAGTAAGAATGTCCGTCGAGTAGGCCTTCCCCGCGAGAACTGAGGCAGCTTCACTTCCGTAGTGATCTCCAGCTCATGAAGCCCGTCTGCCTTAACCTGATACGTGAAAGATAATTCCTTATCTTCAACGTGTCTCCGTCTGACTTCTGTGACAGTGAATGCGATGCATGGCAGATGCAGCCGGCGGTGAGCAAAACGTGGAGCGCTCAGGCATTTAAGCTTGCTGTATAATTCCAACGCTAACTCGGGAATCGCAGCGTCTTGCAGTGACGAGATCGCTATCTGCGTCTCATATTCAGATATAGATGGCGGCGCATACGGTGGGGTACTGTATGAAGTGATGTCGGCAGGTAGACAGCTGTTGAATTCGGATGATATTCCGATCCAGTCGAGAGCAGTGAGGTCACCCGACTGAGCCACAATCTCCTGCAAGAGCCGCCCAAGCGCATTTTGCTTCGTCTCGCCATACATAAGAGGTAGGTTGATGCCAAAGATACCAATCAACGAGTATGCAATGTCTTCTTGCACGGTGGTGATGCGCGTCGATGCCCATTGTAGTTTCTGTCGGGCGTCCTTCATACCGGGACGGAAGGCAACAAGAGACCGTGCATCTATGCAGGTCGCATCCTCCAACTCCTGCATGATCATAACAGATTCCTTATGGTTGGGAGTGTGGTCGTCGAGATACAGGCTCCAATCCTGTTGGTAGAAGAGAGCAGATTTCGGAGCGAGGAATTCCGGTAAGGTCCATCCTCGGGTATTCCAAATGCTCTTTGCCATTGCGCCAGATTTGCACGAAGGCGAAACGTCCGAAAGATAGATAATTGTAAGCGCTGAATGGCGATACCAGGCGAACATGGAGTTGACCGATTCTTGGAGCTCGGCATTGTTACTTTTGTCGATGCAGCATGTATCAATCCACCCCCATCGGTACCTCGCAGTGCGAGTAGTTTTGCAGAACGACTGCAACTTCACGTTGCCGTCAACTGGATCCAAGTTGTACACAACATTGTCCTGGATGTCATGCAGCAACGGCTCCTTCTCCTCCCACCTATGTGACAACATGGCGTAACCAAAGTACTCCGCCACCGCTTTCTCGATACGCTCTACCCGGCGGCCTACATGCTTCATTGTGTTTGACAGAAGCTCCTTGTACTCCACACTCGCCTTGAAGGCATTGATCTGTGCCTCTCGATCGCATAAACGACCGGTGAATGTGTTGAGCAGACGAAGTGGGGCGCAATCGAGTTCGAGATAAATGGCCCTTCCAATCATAGTCTCTGCTTCGGATGAACTAACATATTGTCGGCGCAGCTCTGGGAAAAGGTTCAGCCATCTAAAGGCATCATATATTTCTCGGGGCTTGCCTTGTAGTTGAGTGTCGGCAGAATTGTCCAACTTGGATAGCATGATTTCGAAAGTCTCGATAGCTTCCATGTAGCGGTGTGCGCCATGCATCGCCGCATGCTTCAACTCGTATCCAAGATAAGAAGAAGGGCTGAGTTCGATGACCTAGGTGTTACGAAAATGAGCGTAAGCTACAGAGTGTTAGATTCTATTGTACCTTTTCTGCATCGAAGAGTGCATCCTCCCACAACATTTTTTCCAACCTGGCCTTACTGCGTTTTGCAAAGACAGCCTTTGATGCGAGTTCCAAGTCGATTGCCACCGAATATAGCTCAATAGCTTCGTCGAAATTGCTCGCATCAAATGCAGCATCTCCGCTCGCGGCAAGGGCAGCATCTCCGTCGGCAGCATAGAGCATACTGCATTTTTGCTTGAAAACTATGCCAAATGCGAGTGAAAACTGTAGTCTAGTGATATAACTGAAGACTTGCCAGTAGACCAATCAAGGCAGCTAGCCTTCGTAGCTTCGTCGCTCCTATCCATCATATATCGATACGATTCGTGGGCTTCTCGAAGCATACCCGCGCGGAGAAGTGCATCACACCGTTTCTGGTTCGCAATTTGCCACAGTTGCTTGAGGTCCCATCCGAAGAGCTAGAAAGATCAGGTAGTTGACATAAAATGTGTTTTCGGTTGCATTATATCAACATACCACGACAAAATCCTCATATTTAGAGTGAATGGCTGACTGAGAGGTGAAAGCGATGGTGTCGATAACGGCAGTGAAGTGGTCAGCAGCTTCGCTATCATAAGCACCATCAAAGGCATTTATTCCCAGTTGGACACATAAATACGCCTGATGTTCAAATCAAGAGAGTTCAGCGAGAACGACCATGAGTGCACGACACTCACTTCCACAATATGACAGACAGGAATATCTGCTTTGGGACAAACAGCAGCCAACTTTTGAATGCGCATGATTGCATGCTTGTGTTGGTTTGCATTGAAATACGCGATGGCCTGAACTTGATGAAGCAAGATGAACTATGAGAATGAATCGACGTGCCTTTATCAGGAGGAGGTGAGTAGTCTTTGAATATTCGTTCGTGAACATGAACGCGAAGTCAAATGCTTCCATCGCGTCCTGGACCTGCATTTGTCCGCAGAGGGTAATGCCCTTGGAGATCCAGCCTGTCAAGGAATGCTGAATACTGATGGACTATTCACCCATCAAAGTAAGTGAGCCTTGAAGGATTATGATGAGACGGTGTATCTCACCTTCAGTGCATCATCAAGCGCGCGATCCCACTCAGCTTTTCGTGCTCTAACAATTGAGCGATTGGCATAGGCGTTGTGGTCGTTTTGGTTAACGTCAATCTGTCGCGTTAGTAAAGCTTCAGCAGTGTGCAAATCCCCGGCTATGCATGCATCGCGAGTTGCTGTATCCATAACGAGAATCTGTATGAAGCACGCTCACATTCCGCTATAACAGCTGATGGTGAAAACATGCCTTGGAATTGAACAAAGAGTCCTGCACCGGCCAATCCAAGAATTTCTTATGCCTACCCGCAGAGGGGATGTGCTTGCAATACGTGGAGAAAGGTTCAGAATATACGTCATCAGAGTGCTTGAAAATGGCGATAGTTCGTCGATCCGACAACCGCCCGAGTCGGGGGTGGTCCGTAGATGCGGAGGCTACGAAGCTACCAGTGTGGTCCCCCGTAATAGCGCTGGCCGCAGTACGGCCCTTCCAGGAATCACTGACCTGCTTCCACGTTGATGTATCCCACTCCTGTATGGTGGGATCCGGATTAGAGCCTGAGAGCAACCGTGTACCATCGGGAGTCCACGCAAGTGAATAATTCCAAGCTGGATCATGCGCAGCGTGGTAACTCTGGAAGTGTGCGATGCATTCCCTCTTGTCCGTCGTCCAAATTTGAACATCCTTAGATGTTGCGATGGCGAGATACTCGCCAAGCGGAGAATGCCGAACACAATGAACATAATCAATGCAATTGATTGCATTGCCTTGCTCCTGCCATGTTCTTGTACTCCAGAGCTCGGTCGTAGTGTCCCACGAACCACTCGCCAGTACTGTGCCAGCTGGAGAAAAGTCCAACGACACGATCTGTTTGGAGTGGATTTTGATGGGTGGAGTGAGAGATTCACCAGTATTGCCATCCCACGCAATGAGTTCTCCGTTTGCATCACCACTTGCTATCAACCTCCCATCTCGCGATACCGCCACTGCCCCCACCCAGTTGCGATGCCCCTTCATTTTCTTCAACATAACACCAGTCCTCAAGTCCCACAGGCAAAGCGTATGATCTCCCAAGCCGGTCACCATATGTCGTCTATCGGGGAAGACTGCGACTGCTGATACAGCACATTCGCGGGCATTGGGGACTGCGTTTGCAGATACAGCACATTCACGAGCTTCGAAAGCTCCTACAGGCGTAGTGATCAGAATGAAGGACTGCGCTTCTTCTGCCATTCAGTTGGATGTTGATGGTCGAGGTGGACTTGGTGTAGGCAGGGGGGGAATATTGTGGGTGACAGTCTTGCTTCGCGTTGCGTAGGTCCCATTTTTGTCCATAGTGATTCCCAGCCCATGGCGGTATAACACCACCCTGTCAGATCAGACGCCTAAGGCGAGGGTCTCGTGTCACATCATGGCATGGCTGATGTGGGATTAGCTAATGTAAATTCTGTAAACTACAATTAATATTATGTAATGGTGCCTGTGATTGAACGCAGAACTTCGTGTTTCTGCGCCATTTTCGTGGCGGAAAATTCTGGGCATTGTAGGAACATGTAGTGCACATTGTGCCGTACAAGGGATAACTTTTATGCCGCAAAACTGGAGCTGTTGCAGAGGTAATGACGGAGTGCAAAATCACGCCATTTCATACTAGCTCCATCATGCTGTCAGAGGAATCTTGGCCTATTCAAAGACTCATCAATTACTGTAACTCCGCCAAAGGCTGGATTTGATATTGAAATTTAGGCTCGTGACCATCGTATATGGATGTCTGCCAATAGATTGGTAGACCTCTTGGCCAACCTGGCAGTGATCTGTAGTGCATTGGGAATATCTGAGTAGGGTGGTAGCAATCCCGTATTGAGGTCGAAAAGCGCCCTTCACGTCTTCAGGTACTTTCACTGACGTCGCCCTGTTTCATCTGTACAGCCCAATGCTCATTATTGTTGCCAAACGAAGCCACGCCACTGAGTTATATGTGGTAAGGACCTACTAGCTGAGAATACTGGTAGATTTCTTGGCCAACCTGGCAGTGGCTGAGAATATTATTTTGGGAGTCAACATTTCAACACAGGTAGACGCATACCATGTAATGCAACACTTTGGGAGTCACGGTGCAGCAATACAGCAAGCCTGTGCTCTAGTCGTACTATTCGTAGGCCTTCAGTGAGCGATGATACTGCTGTGTGCGCTTCTTCCAGGGTAGTTGCGGGCATCCGAACCATGGCTGTACAAAATTATTAGCACGTACACAAACCGCACCACGATTTGCGCACCTGCAATAAGCTATTTGTATCCCTTGGTTGGCTCCTACTACCAATTTGCAATCATGAATGATTCACGATGAGCTAAATGCATGCTGGTACAACGTGAGTAGGGTCCAGGCAATGAACGCACTGATGACGATTCGTGTAGTTGAATGTTGTCTTGGAAAAGTGTAAAAAGTTGCTCCACCGATTTGTTGAGGGTTAATTAACCGAGTCGGACATCTAACGACAGGTGCCCGATATTCACTGCAGTAAGGTGCCGAGCCGTCATCTCGAAAACTGCTGCTTAGCACCATCACCCGACAGCAGAATGGGAGAAGAAGCGGAGTCCATGGCCCAGATGACAATACCTGTTCGAGAGTTTGAAGCTCATACAGACGCCATACGTGCAGTCGCAGTTTTCTCTGATGGACGACGTGTAGTCACGGGCTCGGCAGACAAGACGCTCTGCCTGTGGGACTTGGAAGAAGGCGTTGTTTTGAAGAAAATGGAGGGGCATCGCAACGCAGTACGAGTAATCGTGGTATCAAGAGACGAACAATTTATAGCAAGCGGAGATTATAACGGAGAGCTCATTGCTTGGGACAGCGATACCAGGAATCCTCTCACCCAAATCATAAAAGCTCACTTCGGGTCAATCTACTCGCTGGACTTTTCCGCTGATGGTGCACTGCTAGCAACCGGTTCATTGGATGGCACCGTGAAGCTCTGGAGCACCTCAACCTGGTACCTGCAAGGAAATCCAATTGACTGTCATGCAGCAGTTTACTGCATTCGGTATGCACCGTCTGGAGAACACCTTGCCATCGCGACATTCAAGGATGTCCAGATTCTGATTACGGACACAAGGGAATGCATTGCAAACTTCACGGCTCACGCTGTGTTCAACTTATCACTCGCGTGGATGCCTGATGGTTCGCGGCTTTTCTCAGCGAGTACCATTCTTGATCCTACCATACGGGTCTGGGATCCATCAACCTGGAAGCAGGTCGGCGATCCCTGGACAGGTCATACTTATCAGGTGAATGCGATTGCTGTAAACTCCACTGGCACACTTGTTGCCTCCGCATCCGATGACAAGCACGTCCGCCTATGGCGACTCTCGGATCGACGAACTATTGCCATATTCAAGCATTCCGATAATGTGTATTGTGTCGCATTCTCGACGGATGGAAAGCACATCATAAGCGGGAGTGCCAATAAGAAGGTCTTACAATGGGCAATACCCGAGGTCGCTTTGCTAGAGAACTCTCCCCAGGAACGGTTTGTAAAAGTACGTTCCTACTCATCTACTGTCCCTTCGTTCTCTCATCTTGCCCAAGAATGTGTCCTTGTTAGAAGCTTCAAGCGAACAGTCGACAAACAATGTAAGTCCGAGTTACCTTTCTACCACTTTGTCTGCTTCCAAATTGACCCCCGATGTTATACTAGGCTCAAGACGCTGATTCTACGGCATGTTTCCATCCTTGACTTTTATTACGCAATGTTGATCATACTTCACGCAGATCCTCGCTTTAAACCCAACGGTTCGCGATGCATGCATAAGTGGCAACTTGGCGACAGCTGAAGAGCTGCTAACCCAAGAGATCAAATCTAACGGCAACAACTACAGCTCATATGCTAATCGGTCATTTCTCATGGCACGAAAACTCAACTGGGACGGCGCGATTCATGATGCACGCAAGGTGAGACATACTGCCTCATCGTGATTCCCTCAGGATAGCCTAACTTTGATGGTGACACAGTCTATCAGCATCCAGCCCACCTCGATAGGCTACATCTCCCAAGGCATTGCCCTCTGTGGGACAATGAAATTTAAGGACGCAATGAAAGCATTCAACCTCGCGTCCATATTCACAAGAGATTCAAAGACAGTCGATCTTCTCTTGATCAGGGTGCGTCCACTCTTTCTCTCTCAGAGGCCCTTTCCCATTGTCATTTTCAGGCTGTCGCACTTTTCAGTGCAAATCAGCACGAGGATGCAATGCAGCGTGTCCAAGAGCTAGCTACTGTCTGTCCTGATGCTGATACTCTTGTCTGTCGTATCGTGGAGGTCGGTTTCACACACTATATCTAGTCCATACATGTTGATTGATGTTTATGAACTTCGCACCTCAGACATATCTGCATGTTCAAGTTGGCATCAACGACTTGGATGGCTCGCGTTACGATGAAGCGGCTGACCACTTTACTACTGCTATCAACATGGGCGCTTTCTTGCCTGAATCGGTCATTCGTTCCAGATATGAGGACTTTACTGTGGTACGTTAATGATATAATCAAACGTACATCTTATCTCATGCCCAACGCCCAGCTCTTCGGGTGGGACTTCAGGTCCTTATGGCAAATTGCAAACAAGAAACGGTGTCATGCATTCCTTCGTGCGGGTAGACCTGGAGAGGCCCTCAAAGCATACCGATACATGATGGATATGAGCAATGAGGCTACGAAGGCGAGCTGCCTTGATTGGTGTACCGGTAAGCCTTTCGGAATGCCTACGGACTACACTGCTTACCTGTGTCTCACGCCGTGGCGCAGCTTTCAAGCAAGAGTGCAGCACGCTCTATGCTGCTAACGGAGTTGCAGACCTTGCTGTGATTGGTGATGTTGCCCTTGCTGCAGGCGATTACGACAGAGCCATCGAGATCTACTCGGCAGCGATCGACCTGGATTCTGCAACCTATACCACTTTTGCCAATCGCAGTAAGGCAATGTCGGAAAAGATGCTATGGGAGGATGCGCTTCGTGATGCAGAAAAGGTGCGGTGACATTTATTATTTTATAATCGATGTTCATCTTGGCGACACGCAGGTCATCGAACTGAACCCTTCATCCTATCTTGGATATGAGATGAAACATACAGCGCTTCATGGCGCGCAACGTTATGATGAAGCGATCAAGGCGTTTCAAATCATGTTGTCTAAGTTGGACAATGCTTCTGATAGAAGTAAGTGTTATCTACCACGTGCGTCAGCGCACTTTAAGTGATATTATTCAACTCTATCTACAGAGCTGCGCCAGCGGTTTGTCACTCCATCCGAAGCACATGATGCTATTCGAAAGGTCACGTCTGCCCACCTTGACGACGCCCCGCTGCGCCTGCTTGACACTCACACTGGGTGCCTATGTGATCGAGAGGCACAAATGCACGCCTTCAAATCGAGCACAGAGTACAAGGAGCTCTTGTCATCAACGTTGAAACGTGCAGAACTGCGAACGGATGACATCCAACACGTGGTGACCACGTACTTCCGTTGTGTCATGTTATCCCATAGATGGGAGGTAAAAGAGCTGCTTTTGCACGACATCCAGGACAAGGCCGTGTACGAGCTAAATCCCGTTGGCGGCATCGTGAAGTTACAGTCATTCTGCAGAACGACGCGTGGTGCGGGGCATCGCTGGGGATGGGTTGACACGTGTTGCATCGACCAAACTAATAACGTCGAACTCCAAAAATCACTCAATTCCATGTTTGTCTGGTATCGCCACTCAGTCCTCACGATCGTATACCTGTCAGATGTTGCACCTTCATCGAAGTCCGGTGCGCTGGCCAAAAGCACTTGGAACACGCGAGGATGGACCGTTCCCGAATTTCTGGCTCCCAAGGTCGTTCTCTTCTACCAAAATGATTGGACCCTGTATCTCGATGACCACTCTCCGAACCACAAAGAATCTCCCAAGATCATGCAAGAGCTAGAAGGTGCAACGGGCATAGATGCACGGACCCTTGTTAGCTTTCGTCCTGAGATGAGACGCGCACGAGAAAAATTGCAATGGGTATCAAGGCGTGTCACCACGTTGCAAGAAGACATCGCATACTCTTTGTTTGGAATTTTTGGCGTCCAGCTACCTGTCATGTATGGCGAGAAGAAGCAAAACGCGCTCGGGCGCCTTTTGCAGGAGATCATAGCTCAGTCAGGAGACATTACTTCCCTCGACTGGGTCGGAAAATCTTCCGAGTTTAATAGCTGTTTGCCTGCAGACATCACTTCATACGAAGCTCCACCATACGCGCTGCCATCTATATCCGAAGACGAGATGCATATATCAGTCTCCGCACTGCGAGACTCGGATTTGGGGTTGGCTGTGAGGTTGTACAGCACACTTGACTATCTGAGCGCTCCCCGTTTTGCGCACCGCCGTCTGCATCTGCCCTGTATCGTATTCCCTGTCACAGAGGTCAGACGAAGGCCTGGTCGAGACCAGGACACATATTTCACGTATCAAGTCAAGGTTGACAGACTTCGTGACTTGCTAATCTCGACAGAAGATAAGCTGCCTCAGTTCTCGCACGCACGGCCCACTCGACAGTCATTCTTACTCGTCCGTCCCTGGGATCGTCATCTTCTCGCACTGCCTGACTTTGAAGACGACACGCAGAGCGAGGATGGTTGGACCACACTCGAGTCCCCATTACAAGAGACACCTAGCGAATTTCCTGGAAGACAGATGTCGGTTGATTCGGAATTGGTCGATCGAGCGTTGCGGTTGATTGTTCGCCTTGGACAACCTTTTAGCGCGTTTTTGCTGGCGCAACAGCGCGGCGGGGAATACAAGAGAATCGTGTCGGACCACGATATCATTGCGCAAGTCAAAGACATTGGTTCCGTTCATGGCATGATGGACATTAGGACATTGGAAATATTGTAGATTAGTATGTATTGATGCATTTTCTCGAAGACCAGATCTAGGTTTTACATGTACATGTACGCACCGGGCCCGTATCGTATGCTTACTTACCCAGGGATGCTTAAAATATATTGCATCGACGCCATACTTATAGCGCAATTGAATTCTGCTCGTCTAGTGCCTCCTTCAACAAACACGCGGTCACGTGATTGCAGATGTTCAGTATGTATTACAGGTTCGTTTGGTGCAATAAAACAACACTGAATCCAGAGTCGAGCTCCGTGACCAGCAGCTGGGAGTTACAGAACAAGAACATAAATATAAAATAAAACGACAACAATCATAGAACAACAACAGCTCAAGAAACAATACACCTCTAGAGGTACATACAACTCAAGAAAATGAATAATACCTCAAGTCCTCCAGATCAACTTTCCCTTTGTCTGTTCTTCCAGTCCCTCAGCTCGTCTCCTTTTGAATTCATAGAAACGCGCTGTTGCTGCTGCCGAGCCTATTTATGCGACACATGAATTGGTTATCAGCCATCTGGCACAGCGAGTAAGCGACCAAAAACACGCACCTTTCTTTGGGGCTCCCCTTCCTATACCCATGAACCAAAGAAGAGCTCGCACAGGCAACCATATGACCATCAACACCCATCCAAAAACCACTTGGAGCGGACCAAACGCGAGGATGTTGAGTAGCAAGACAACTAAGCGCAATGGACCGCTGCCAGGCGTTCTGTCAGAGATGTAGAGAATGCTTCTCGTGCATTCGATAGTGAAGAAGACTGGGAGGAGGAAAGAAGCGTAGACTATGCGCGTTGTTGAGTTGCAGTGGAGCGGAGTAAAGATTAAGAATCACGTACGAACATCGTTCATGTTCATAGCAATAAATATTTGATATATGGCTTCTCCGTGTCCGGTCGAGCAGGAACTTCGAATTGAAAACTATAGACAAGGAGATCTCAACCGGAGATGCCTCAGAATCGAGATGGATGTTGGTGGTGCACTTGTGAGTTACACTTCTTATTACAACAGTGGTTCAAGAATCAACAGAAGTTCGAAACCACTGTGGCACCCACAGTTGTCAAACTTCCGGCGCTTCCATCGTCCAAGATAGTACGCGAAGCTCTTCATACGCTCACGAGTCACGACAGCGTCCTTTCAGTTATACAGATATCCCGAACATGTCTATGGACCACTGCCTAACCACTGCTTAATGTAAATTAATAGTAAGGTGACTCTGCTTTCGGGAATCATGGTTTTTCCGGGCATTTACAGAAAACATCATAAATCTTCAAACCTTGTTTCTAAGCTATACATTCATTTACAGGCACTTTTGCTTTACAGGCGGTCTACGAACGATGTTCAAGTCAATAACTGATAAGCGGTCAAGCTGGATTTGACACTCACTAACGTTGCCGAGGTCACTGCAAGCCTCCTTGACCCGAGCCGAGAGCGTTTTCTCGCCCTCACGGACCCAGACACGGGGGTCGTAAAACTGCGATCAAAGATGAGGGTCGGAAGTCTTGTCGAAGATAAACAAGCGACGTACCTTCTTGTTGGGTTTGTCAGCGCCTTCGGGGTTACCAACTTGAGTGAGTAGGTAGTCTTTTTTCTTGAAAACAAAGTCCTGAAAGATAGCAGTCAGCCATTGCTCGATTTCGAGGACTGATGGACAATCGTACCCTGATACCAGCGAGGTAAGCAAATTGGGTATCTAAGTGACCGTTGCGCGTCAGCGACTGAATTTGTGCCAAACCTGACAGACTCACCAGTGTCAACGTTCATTTTGACGACGCCGTTCTCGACTGCAGTCCTGATCTCCTCCTTGGTTGACCCAGAACCACCGTGGAACACGAGGTAGAGAGGCTTGTCGGACTTGCCACCGAGTTTTTGGCTGCTGTAAGCTTGGTGCTTTCCAAGCAATTCAGGCTGGAGCTTGACGTTTCCAGGCTTGTAGACGCCGTGCACGTTACCGAACGCAGCGGCAATGCTGAAGTTGGGGCTAATAGCACTCAAAGCAGCGTGGACATCGTAGATGTCCTCAGGTTGGGTGTAGAGGGACGCGTTGTCGACACCAGTGTTGTCAACACCGTCCTCTTCACCACCGGTAATACCAATCTCCATCTCCAGCCAAATACCAATAGGTGCCATGCGCTTGAAGTACTTCACGCAAGTTGCAATGTTTTCCTCTTTTGGCTCCTCAGACAGGTCAAGCATGTGTGAAGAGAAAAGGGGCTCTTGGTGCTCCTTGAAATAGGCCTCATCGGCAGCAAGCATGCCATCAAACCATGGCAGGAGCTTGTGGGCACAGTGGTCGCTGTGAAGGACGACGGGCCTGATGTCCACCGTAGTTTAAAATAACATGCATCCCAGGCAAAGGTCAGACTCACACGCCGTAGGCCTTCGCAACTGTGCGAATATGGTGGGCAGCAGCAACAGCTCCCAGGATGGAAGCTTGCTGGTTGTCATTTGAAAGACCTTTACCGGCGTAGTAGGCACTTCCACCCTGGGAAACCTGGAGGATGATCGGAGCCTTGATGTCTCTGCAGAACTAGAGGTGAGTATGTCGTGAATGACCAAGACTCTTATGCTGACCTTGCGGCTTCCAAGACGGCGTTAGCGGTGGATGAGGAAGTGACGTTCTGACGCAATTAAGCCGAGACTCAAGGAGACCATGATGATTCGTTACTCACTATAGCCTGGTAAAGAGGACATCGCTTCAGCAGCAACTCTACGTCCAATATGAAAGGTGCTTACAGGAATGGCAAACTATTGAAGGTGTTTGATTTCATCAAGACAATAGAAGATGGATCGAGAGCAGCTCACCTTGTTCTCCTTTGCGTAGTCGAACAATTTGCGAACATTATCTCCGGTAAGGACACCAGCCTGCTAGGATGTTGGTGGATCAGCTTTCTCGAAGATTGGCTTGTACTAACGGGAACGATATCGAGGACACCCATGATGAATCGGCGAGAAAGTGCGATGGTGGTGGATCTGGAACAAGATGAGGACAGCTTTTGAATGGGAGCGAAGAGGTACCTTATAAGCTACCGATAGCTGTGAAGACTAGTGAAACAACTTAGAAATCGATAACTCTTGCTCGTCCGATATCGCCCATTTATGGCACGTGGCTAAGATCGCATCATATCCCCATTGCAGTGCAAAATTACTAAATCCGGGCATGTAAGAGGCTCTTTGGAAAAACGTTCGATACAACCAACATAGTACGACAACCAAATTTTGGAAGTACGTTCACTTCGGGATCAGGACGAGTGTGACTTCCGGAGACTGGGACAGCTCGGGTTCTGCTGTCGGCTCCCAGGCGGTACCACTGCCCCCCTCGTTCCCTAGGCAGAATCCCAAAGTCCCATGATTGAGCGCCGACTTCACACCAAACCATCCCAGGCTAGTCCCATACCTGCTCTTGGCCGATCTTAAGCCACTCAGCACAAGGAGATACCGAGCTTGACTCGGAGCGGAAGTAAGCTACGTTGAAGCTACTTGTTGAACTAAAACTATGATCGGTCGTATCGTTCCAGGTTGCGGCCCCGGTGGTACCTATTTCAAAATGTGAACAGAGTTACTTTTGATCCGAAGAATCACTAATTGTCGCCTTCTCATCACTTGCTTTGATCTCATTGCCATTGGACTACTAATAGTTGTCCACTAGTATAGCTCCCACGACACGGTTCACCACTGGGAAGTTTCTCCTAGCGTTATTCTCACCTGTTGTCTGAATCGCACAGATTCCGTAGGGGCATCCTTCAGCCAGAGATTGACATGCGACACATGGTAAAAAGGGACGACTCTATCTTTGGATGGACGTCAGTCTAGGGGAGTTAACATAGCACGCTTTCACTGGCAGGTGTTTGCGGTTAGTGGGTGGGCATTCGGTCTGGATCCATGTCACGGTAGCAACATCGGGCGTAATCTGCGAGCAGCTCACAAGAGCATTTGTGTGGAATGGCTCATGATGATATTATTAATGGTGCTACTATATAGTACGAAAGTCCAAATAAGCCCATTCCTTCAAACTCTACAACAATGAACATTATGTGTTAGGAAATAATACTGTAGAAATATTCTGTGCTTCCTGATACGAATTCTGCGCTCCAATCTGGGCTGGGGTTAACGAGTCGAACGTTGGGCAAAGTTCGTTCCATG
Source organism: Suillus occidentalis (assembly GCA_016628085.1). NCBI lineage: Eukaryota > Fungi > Basidiomycota > Agaricomycetes > Boletales > Suillaceae > Suillus > Suillus occidentalis. The sequence continues at coordinate 138,241 of JABBWB010000033.1, forward strand.
CATCTGTGTACACCATCAGTTGAAGCAGAGCATAAGATAGGCACCGAATAGTTACTGGGTATGTGGCCTATATGTTTCTGAGTGTCCGAGGGACTTTCGGCCATGACTACAGCGAAACCACTGGAAAACACATGTTAGATTTCGGCATGGTGTCAGAGCGCTCGAGATACGTACGCGTCGAGATGCCAATCAATGTGACTAGGTAAACGATTAGATCCAGTGTCAATGCGATATAAATCACAGTCGCAGTGCTTACCAGTGCAGGAACCATGGGCCAGAGTTATCTGTGACCCATCTAATCACCATCTGTTGGTTTTGGAGTCCACCGGATACCACATCCCTGCGCACAGGATTGACGTAGTTAAAGGAACTGTTTCCGGCGCTCTGCACGACATCAAAGCTATGCTGTAACTACAGTGAGCAAGCGAATGTCAACTAGTAACCAGAAACACCTACACCGTGAAGATGGATCGGATGCTAGGGAGACGCTATGAGATATGCGTGACATAGTGAATGTACGAGAAACTTACAGGACCGCCAATGCTAGGAGCTAGCATCGTCAACTCGACGACCTTATTAGCCCCTAAAACGTATACACTGCCTTTAGGAAGGAGATCGGTTGCCTGTTGTGCGCCACTGAGGATCTGGAGCAGTACGGGAACCGTAGGAGGCACGTATGATGCGTTGTTGATAGAATACACCCCACGCGTGCTGTTGACCACCATCCTCAAGTTGATGTCTGCCTTTCCATACTCTGGAATCCCAGGTGCACCAGGATTGATCAATGCATGCAAGTTACTCTCGATGAGCGGCATGGTACTATTGCCAAGCTTTGTAGTGGGATCTGCGACGGGAGCACCCTTGTATCGCAAGATAGCAGAGCTCTGGCCGTTGTTAAAGTTCAAGCCTGGAGTGCTTGGAAGTGCTCGTAGCCAATAGTTGGCGACCGGCTGGTTCGCGACGAGCACAACAGAGTACCGCTGTCCGGCAAGTATCTGGAGCGAGTCCACGAGGAGGGGCAGCGTCAGCTCACCGTCCGCTTCGATGATCGTTAGGTTATGGTTGTCGATGGAGAACGCAAAGCTGGGATCGCAAGACATTGCGATAAGGCGTAGGCGGTATCGTTTACCGTACTCGACATTGACCACCGCAAGCTCGCTGCTGGGCCCGCCTTGATATCTACCGAGACCGTTAATGAGTGATGAATTGGCATTGGTGCCAATTATATGACTCAAAACAGGGGCAACGACGTGGTACCTGTAATCATTTGATGAGCTGAATGCAAGTCGCAAATAGTTCTCAGATGTACCAGTCAGCCAGAGTGATGACGGTGGACTCTGTGAACGCTTTAAGTGAGAGAACTCATGACTGAAAGTGGTTACCGTACCGTCGTCAACGTCGTATAAATAGGATAGGGGGTCTTTAGGATCGTAGATAATCAAAGGCCCGCGGAGTCCATCGCTGAATGATTTCGGATCATTGATCGCAGAGTTAAAAACACGTCAGCACTACATACCACTGTTGGACCGAGTAATGGCTATGATACCAGAAAGTGCCAGCCTGATTCTGAGCGTTGAAGGAGTAAAGAAAGGAGTGATTTTGCGCAATGGGACATTGAGTAACGAAGGAGACTCCATCCGCATAGTTAGACCCATTCTGATTGATTCCGTGCCAATGCTAAACAGAATAAGGTAAGCCTGATGTATGAGCGCTAAAGAGATGGAAACTCACCACACTGGTGCTCTTGAACATTTCATCATCAGTGAGTTTGTTCACGACATTTATCGCAAACTGCTCTCCCTTCAACGATGGTTAGTGCCTGAGGGTTCGATGAAGCTGGCAGCAAAAATACCTTTTTGGCTGCGATGATTGGACCCGGAAACGTTCCTCCAGCGAGCGTCGCACTATAGCAATGATTAACATGCAAGGAACACAGCAAAGACAAACTCACGAGCGCGCAAACCCGTCCGGGGATACGATCTCATTGGAAATGATTAAGTTGGCTTTGGAGCCTAGTGTGTTTGAACGAGAGTTGAGGGGATAGGAATTGGATCGTGAGATGATGGATGCTGCATGTGCTAGATGAAGCCATAACATGAAAACAACATTAAGGAGGAGCATTATATTGAGTACAGAGGGAGGTAATATGTGCTATAGAGCACTCGAATAATTTGAACTCACCTTAATGCAGTTTGCTCTTATAGAAGTCTGGCGGCTTCTCTAACTTCCGCCACAAGACACAGACTTGACCGTAAAAAGATTGCAGTCACCGTCAAATGCCAAGCCCCGGCTGGTTACTGGTAGCTTATGCATACGAGCCCACAGCCCGGTACGTCAAGTTTGACTATTGCACCCACAGGGGAACAACGGAAAGCCGGGACGGCAAGTTGAAAAGTTCTGGATTGGAAGCACAAAATCCGCCTATACTCGTCATTCAACAAATGGAATGATGAGCCATATCAGCCGGCTTCATTGCCCGCCCGCAGCAACTCTGATTCTAATATTCATCAATTCAGACGAGCGGTAGAATTCTGGGAACCAGGCTCAATTGTTCGACCTGGCCACTCGAAGCCACCCGTAAGCACCGCATATCCAGCGATTTCCGACGGGCTCTGAAAAGTATTCCCCTGGCAAGTGCCCCCCTGATCCGTTTCCTGCCTCAGGCTAGTATGAAATGCACCGGAATTTCGAAATTCGTCTTGTTTGGTCGAGCCAAGCTTAAGATGATTCGAGGCGCGATTTGACTGACGATCTTGCTGGTTTAATCAACTAGTCACCGCGGGGGTCCAGAGCGGGCGGACGCAATGGGTGGAGTAGGATCTATCCGATTTCAAAATGGGAGTCCCAATCCGAAGCGCGCTTGATTTGATTATTATTGTCGTGAGCCACAGATCCTCGCTGATGCATTTCAACAAGATTCTCGAATTGGTCCAAGTTTGTTAGGTCCACTCGCGTCGCATCATCACTAAGTAGCCACTAGTAGTGGGCACCTGCATTGAAATGGCAACAACTGTCAGACACCAGGAACTGTGTGGGGCTGTCACTACTGGGAATGATGGCAGTACTTGCAGTACTAGTGACTGATTGCTTGTCAAGGCGATTTGGGTTGGTTGGTTTGAACGTTGTTGCATTCAGCACATACATGAGCATATTGGTTGAGCGGTGCATGGAAGTATGGAAGGACCATGTGACGAGGCCTGCAATTGAGTTAACAGGCGGTCTCACACGCTCGGGACACCGTGCACCTCTCTCTTCTATAGCCTTGATGATCGTCAATAATCATCCAGGCCTGTATCCCCGCTCGGATGAACCGTGCAAATCTGTGCAGTGCCGCACGAAAACGAATTGAATACATAGGCCGGTACTAAGCATCTGGATGGAGATGGGGTAAGTAATTGGGATGGGCGCGCGCGAGGGTGCACGAGGTCTGTATGATGCTGACTAATAACCAGCACGCCGCTGTCCTGGTTTAAACCAAGATCAGTTAGTGTTTACTACATTAGGCGAGAGCAGGCTGGACTGCCGCCGGTATCTCAAAAAGTCTTAGGTCTCCGACTCTCCGTGCCATGCTCGAATGTCTGTCCAACGTCGAGCCAAAAGAAAACAGATAATATGGGTCAGCACTCGAGCGTGAGCTTCAAATTTGTGGCTATCTTCTGTGTCCTCGGACAGAGAAATAATATGATCTTGCGCCGGGCCGCGACTCGCAAGTTTTGTCACACAACTTCAGCGAGCAGTGTACAGGTACCGTAGTCATGACATTATACTAGGGTGTATTTTAGGCTGACTTGGTAGGAGGCCTACATAGTATAGTACCAGGGGGAGTTAATTATATAACGGTGCCTATGATAGTGAAAAGCTTGGAAGAGATAGTCCATCAGTTTATTGATCATGCAAACATCATGCTCCCGACATTTACTTCTATACCTAAGGGAGGGGTGATGGCGGGAAGAGGAGCGTGGTTATACTAGCTGCTTCTTCATAAGACTTGCGACCTCCACCCCCTAACTGCGAGGGTGATAGAGAGTCAAAGGTCGGACATAACTGATCCCAATCATCTGTAAAACACTTCAGCCATAAAAGTATAATTTCTTCACATATCACCTACGTGGCACTTGGTTCAAGTGAGCGCGGGTATCCGAGGGACTTTCCGCCATTACCACGGCAAAACCACTGGGTTTGAGGGTTAGCTATTTCATTTGAGAAGACGTACACAAACATACGCATCAAGATGCCAGTCAATATGACTTTTGGGTTCAGAGTCAGTACCCTTTCAATAGCGAATTTAGAATGATGTCATACCAATGCAAGAACCAAGGGCCAGAATTGTCGGTCACCCATCTTATCACCATTTGTTGGCCTAAACTGCCAGCGTTTACGACATCGCGACGAACGGGGTTCACGTAATTAAAAGTTTTGTTGCCTGCGCTTTGTACGACATCGAAGGCATGCTGATGAAAATCACTATCAGTCCGCAGCCAAATCATCGAAGTCACAGCGAACATACCCCATGTAGGTGTATAGGATGCTGGTACAATTTATATCAGGCAAATAGGAATTGAAGGAAGGAAAATTACGCACGGGTCCACCTGGACCGGTAGTCGACAGCGTCAACTCCACCACTTTATTAGCCCCTAGAACGATGACGCTCCCATTTGGAAGCAGCTGAGACGGTTCTTGAGCTCCACTGAGAATTTGGAGCAGAACTGGAACGGTGGGGGGTTTGAATGTAACATTATTGACGTAGAACGTTCCGTTGGTGATGGTAACGGAGAGGTTGAGGTTGATGTCTGCCTTCCCGTACTCTGGGATGCCAGGAGCACCGGGATCGATTAGAGCATGCAAATCGGTTTCTTGCAATTGGTTCTCTGGCGGCGTATTGACCGTGGTCGGGTCAACATTTGGGGCTCCTCGGTAGCGCAGGATCGCAGAGTTCGTGCCCTCCCACGTAGCTCGCATTTGGTAAATTGGGAAGACTGCGCATCCAGTAGTTATCCACCCGTTGATCGGCTGCCAGAACCACAGAGTAACGTTGACCCGCAAAAATTTGAAGCTGATCTACTACCAGAGGTTCGGTTAGCTGTCCGTCTGCTTCGATGACGGTCAGGTTATGGCCATCAATGGAAAATAAGAAGTTGGGATCGCATGACATTGCAACCAGGCGCATGCGATATCGTTTTCCCTGCTCGACATTAATCACAGCGAGATCAGACATGGGTCCTCCAGCATATCGACCGCGTCCGTTGATGAGCGAGGAGTTGGCGGTTGTACCTATGATGTGGCGCAAGACGGGTGCCACAACGTGATACCAGTCGGAAAGTGTGATTACGGTACTCGCTGGCAAAAGCTTGATGGTTAGCGGATAAATATAGACCAGTTGTTCACTCACCATCGTCGACGTCATACATATGTGCCAAAGGGTCATCAGGATCATAAATTACCAGGGGTCCCCTCAGACCATCACACTGTTACACAGGTCAGTCCTATACTGCATGCGCAAAGTATGAACGATACTTTCATATTGGACAGAATAATGGCTATGATACCAGTAGGTGCCTGCCTGGTTTGGAGCGGAGAAAGTGTGTAAATAAGAGTGGTTTTGCGCAATGGGGCATTGTGTGACGAAGGATGTCCCATCGGCATAGTTCGTCCCATTCTGGTAGATACCATGCCAGTGCTGCGGTAAACAGGATTAATCAAGGACAACGTAGATGATTTAACGCTGCTTACGACACTGGTACTCTTGAACATTGACTCGTCCTTGAGCTCATTGACCACCTCGATGGCAAAGTCATCTCCCTAATGCGAGGTCAATACTGGTGCACGAAAGGAGGTTGATGAACGTTCACCTTCTGGGCTGTAATCAATGGTCCAGGGAATATACCGTCAACTAGAGTCGCTCTTTTCAAGATCAGGAGTGAGCCTTGAGCGTCGTTGCAATGAACTCACGAGCGTTCGAAGCCATCAGGAGCGATGACCTTATTACCTATGGTTAGTCTAGTTTTGGGGCCAAGCACGGCTGGCTGAGATAATGGGTAGGACTGTGAACGAGATACTATAGATGCAGCGTTAATCGATAAAACGAGAGAAGCGATTAGAAGAGGAATAAACATCGTGAAACTTCTCAAGATGTGATGCTCTCTTCACCTGAGAGAACGGTTAGATGTAGGATGAGGGGACATACCTCTCGCAGCTTTTATCTTGTAGGAGTAGATGGCCTTGAGCGTTTCCCGATTCAAAGCTGTTGTTACCTCGATCGATTTTCCCCTGGCCTGTGATCACGCGGAAAACAGTTGCTCAGCAGTCGTCAGCGCCCTGAACATCTAAATACCAACAGAGTACCGTTCCAGGAGTTAGTAACTATCTGCCGGTGCGTTGAATTATGGTGGCGTACCACAAAATCATGACTCGGACGCAACATGAACTGACACAGGCCAGAACAGCAATCGGCCTCAGGTGTCCCATTGCAGTGTTAGTGCTAGGTTCACATCAGTTTGACGCAACTCTTCGAGTATAGGAAAAGAAGGGCGATGGCTGGTGACCCCTCGTTCAATCGGACTAGGATTTGTCTGACAGGAATGGCCATACGCTGTAAGGAAGCCGAGCGCTGCCTATTCATGTATCTTGAGACCGATCAAAACATATATCGATGTTATCTGTGTTAGGCAAGGCGTATAATTATAACAATCACCTCGACAGGACCGGTGACATAGCGGAGATATTAAGCTGGCTTCCAGCCGATATTGTCACTGTGAGAATGAAAAACGTGAAGATGTACTAGCTCGTCAAAGTGCGAGATCAGGCAGGGATCAGGCGGGATCCAGGAATAGAGTATGCTGTGCCTACTTCGTAGTTTCATTCCGTCTATTAATGATCAAGAGCTTGCCGTGTTTGAGTAATTTTGGTGTACATCGGCCAAAGTCATACTTGGTGCTGATTGCTTAGTATGACTGGCATACACACGCCAGCTTGCGGCAGACCTAAGATATTGACCATGATCGCTTATGTGCGGCTATATTGTAAGATTGCCATTGGCAGAATAAATAGTACTTGTGGGCCAGATTAGCTTGCGACACAAACCAATGCATTGTTTGACAGACCTGAGGGAAACATTGGCCGGGATGAAAATTCCGGTGCTGCACAGACTTCCACACGGAATGAGACACCAAGTCAAGGTTGGCTTTCCTTGCAATTCACGGTATACAAGCGCATGTTAGTAGAATCACTGTAATTATGATGAGTTGAAGGAAAAAGGCAATGTGAGAGTGGTATTCAAAGCGGACTCTTCAAAGTCTCCTTCGAGGATCGGAGACCATGTTGATGACTCCAAATAGAAAGGATTTTGCCTTGTGACAAGAAGTCGTCAGGCGACGCACCGCCGATAAGAAGGCGTAGTTTTGTAGGATTGAGGGATGCACTAGTGGCCGTCGGAACGTTGGCGGCGGCCAAAGTACTGTGCTACTAGACGCACTGTTTCAGAACAAAATTTTGAAAAGAGACGGCTTTCAGGCTTTCAATGATGATGCGGTTGCGGCGCAATGACTGAAGGTCGATTGACGGTGCATTGTGCGGATTGATTCATAGCGCCCATTGCTCTACTTGGTAGCAGGCTATGTTAGTGACTCGAAAGGCGATCATAGGTGGAATTGTACAACTGCAAACATGCATTCTGATAGTTGGTGGTGAAACGATGGTGGCGGTGGCTGTTGAAATGACAACCATGGAACGCGGTAATACGTCAGAAATTCCTAATTTGGGTTTCAACACCTCGCAAGGCATTTCAAGGTTTAAAGGCAAAATGGCCTTTGAAATGGGTTTAAATAATAGAGTTGTCCTTAAAATCACCATAGAAATGCGGTTGCAATAGTATTGCAAGGCCTTGCAATGGTACGGCAATGATACGGCACGCTGCAATGCAGTTGCCATGTCATTGCAATTTATTGAAAAATGGCAAGATTCCTTGCAAATTCGTTTCATGAATCTCCCATTGCAACCACTTTCGGAAATTTGCGACATTTTTTTTAGCCTAGTGGAACCGGCCCCTACCGGTCCGCTGCAAATATTGGCAAGCCACCAGCTGTGGGAGTTTACTAGGTTGGCATTTTTAACCCGTCTACCAGCTGCAACGCTGGACTATGCTCATTGCTCAGGTGATCCTCTAGGTGTTCGAATACTTCAATTTTGAACTTCGCCGGAGGCTGACCTGGGCTGAAACGGACATGTTTCAGAATTGATTGAGTCAATGGTGAGCAGTCTACATCTCTTACACAATCCTCCACTTGATCATAGTACTTGCCATGTCCATAACGGACATTGCCTACCGTCTACTCCTTACGGCGATCAGTCTTATTGCGTTTATGACGTTCACAATATTCGAATACACCTTCGAGTACCAGTCACACTGGAAGCGGAGTGTCAGCCCTGGGAGCTCAGTCGGGGCCAAGTCCTTGACAGTTTGTAAAGAAACGCAGCACAAGGTCAGCGATATTGATAAACTACGCTTTTACTGAACCTTAACCGTTGCTTGAATAGTTCGACAATCTCATCAGCCAAGGGGAATTATACGAGAGGATCATAGTTTACTACTCATCGAGATGGCATATGTACCAGAAAGGGCGTCAAAAAGGATCGCTGGCGGTCTTCCCGGTATGCCCTTCACCTTGTCTTTCGTTGCTCGTTTCCGACATTTCCTTTGTTCACTTCTAGGCGAGTGAATCTCAGTGCGTTGGCAATTTATACGTGCCGAAGAGCCTGAAATTATTCAGGGGAATTCTTGGTGTTCTCGACTTGGTATGCTTAATTCATTATGTTCCTTGGCGCATTATCACAATCTATGAGCAGCCGCATTATCCAAAGACAGCACCGGAAATGAGTCTCATCAAATATGCACCTTTGTTTCCACATTTGGCCTCCCAGCTTCCCTGGAGCTCTTATCACCCTGAAAAGTCGAGCGCATGCAAAGCCACCCTTAGGAGAAGAGAGTATGTCAAGGTACTTGCAAAAAGTGTAATCAGGCGCAAAGTGAAAGAATCGCAAGTACGCCACGGCAGCATCAGTCCGTCACGTCATCATTCGGTCCCAAGTCCGAATAGCCAGAAGACACTAAACCTTCGCAAAACTCTCGTGGAGACACTAGGAGCTAGCGCATTAAAGAGGCAGTCACTCGTGATCAAGGACAAAGAAGCACCCCAGACTCCGAAGGAAGTCCGTGTGGAGCGCCGCATGCGTTTGGCCCTCGGAGAGAATCTGTCGATCAAGAATCTCGCTTCTGCTACTGCTGCGAGAAAGGCCGCATCTTCTCTGCCTGGTCGTTCGCCACCCCGAATCCAATCTCTACTGCCGACGACGCGTTATCAGAACCAGAAATCGAATCGTCGCGGTCTATTTCATGAAGCAGCGGCCAGCTCGTTCAGACTATTCGTGAAGCTCGGCCCGCCGGAGGACGCTGTTGCAGGTTCCTGCCCCGCTGTAGTCTCTATGTAAATATTACATCCCTTCAAGTCGGCACTTTGCGAATAAACCTTAACTTAGGCGTTCTGATGAGAAATACCACCGTACAATTGAGTTGATTCATCAGCCAAATGATGGTATAAATTTGTAATCGTGACAATTTGTGAGAGGAATTACTTAAATATTGACGAGAGCTCGAGCTACCTCCCTATAAATATCAGTCACCTCATCTTTCGCCGCATCAATTATCATTATCGCACCTTATGGCGTCTTGTCGGGACGTTGAAGGATGGCGCATCGTATCAAAGCTTCGTGAATTTGATTTCACTCTTTGCTTTGAGGAAGGTGTCATTTTGACATCTATTCTGGTCCTTCTGCTACTGTCAGCGACATACAGAATTTGGGCCTTGAGATATCTCCCGTCTCGTGATATCTCGCGGAAAAGTCGCTGGAGACTGTGGGTGAAACTGGTGCGTTTCAATAGCTTTCTTTGTTTACCTGGCACCAACTTAGTAGGCAGACTTTGTTGGGACTGGCTATTGTCGCGTCTTGCTTCAACCTCTTCGTCGTCTTGTCACTCAAACGAACGGCGTCGGTCATATGGCCTTACGTCCTCGAACCACTCGTGCTGCTTTCGTCTTGGATACTCACCCGACTGAACCATCGTCGGACACGGTCATCGTCAGCCATTCTTCTACTATTTTGGCCTTGTTATACCGTCGGCCTCGTAATATGGACTAGATCGTTCAAGCAGGACGAAGTTTCAAAGGGACTCTTCGTGATTCTTTCAAAATGGGCCGTCGAACTTTTTGCTCTCCCAGCATACGCGTTAGAGTGTGTCTCCCCTGATGATTCGGTCAATGATAACACAGAGAGTCCGGTGGTCACGGCCAATGTCTATAGTATATGGTCATTCGCGTGGTTGACACCATTGATGCAGAAAGGTTCGAAGGAGTTCATTACGGAAAATGACTTGCCTGCTTTGCTTCCTCGCGACGAATCAGAGAAACTTGGAAACGATCTGCAGAGTGCTCTGGAGAAACAGTGAGTGCAATATTTGTGAAATGCTTCGTTTTGTCCGACCGAGCTGCAGCTCATCCGTATGGGTCGCATTGTTTCTATCGTACGGTGGCCCGTATATGGGTGCTGCATTCTTGAAACTCTTGCAAGACAGTCTCGCTTTCCTGCAACCTCAACTTCTTCGATGGATCCTGGCATACATTTCGAACTATCAGAGTACCAAAGGCGCGGCTAACCTCCTTGTTGGTCCGAGCCCTTTGGAGGGATATTTCATTGCTATCATCATGTTTGTTGCGTCCATGGCGCAAACCGTCGTTCTCCACCAGGTAACCTGGCCAATATGATCGTGTTGATGGTACTGACAAAAGTAAACAGTACTTTCAAATCTGTTTCGAGACAGGCATGCGTGTCCGCGCTGGCTTGGTGACTGCCATCTACAAAAAGTCTCTCGTGCTTTCTAGCGATGAGCGAGGGAGTCGTGCATCTGGAGATATCGTCAACTTGATGTCCGTCGATGCGAGCAGACTCCAGGATCCTATGCACCTATGGTCTGATTGCGATCTCTGGACCATTCCAGGTAAGGCAGATCATTCTCTAATATAACTAAACTCACGCTATCATCAGATTACACTGGCTTTTGTGTCATTGTACAATCTTCTCGGATGGTCGGCTTTTGTCGGAGTTGCGATCATGATAATCTCTATTCCGCTAAATACAACGATCGCAAGGATGTTGAAGAAGATGCAGGAACAACAGATGAAGAACCGTGATCGACGAACGAGGTTAATGAGCGAGCTTTTGGCCAATATTAAAAGGTGCGTTAGCCTCGTGTACGCATAGATCTCATTAACGATCGCTATTCGCGCAGTATCAAACTCTATGCATGGGAATATGCATTCATCCGCCGCGTTCTGCATGTGCGCAATGATTTGGAGCTGACGATGCTGAAGAAAATTGGCATCGTAACGGTACGCATTGGTTTTCAGTCAGAGTAATCCGTGTTCATCCTTGCGTACTAATCAGGCTCTCAATACGACGCTTTGGGGAGGCATTCCTTGTGTGTACCCTGCCTTTGACTTGTTGCTCACAACTAACGAACAAATCACTCAGTGATTGTGGCTTTCAGTTCCTTTGCCACCGCATCTGTCTTCTCGTCGCGACCGCTCACAGCCGACGTCATCTTCCCCGCGATTTCACTGTTCATGCTTCTCCAGTTCCCACTTGCTATGGTGAGTAGCAAGTGTATTGCAACCTCAACAATTGTTGACCGTGTCACAGTTTAGCCAAGTCACTTCGAACATCATTGAGGCACTTGTCTCCGTCAAACGTCTGTCAGGCTTCTTGCACGCTGAGGAGCTGCAACAGAATGCCCTTGTGAAGGCGCAGAAAAATACTTTGAACATCGGTGATGAGGTCGGTAGTTCTCTAGCTACTTCACGATCATATTCACATTTGCGACAGGTACTGTCAATTAAAGGCGGCGAGTTTCATTGGAACAAACAAGATGTATCAGCTGCTCTGGAAGATATCAACTTGACGGTGCGTAAGGGGGAGCTAGTGGGTGTACTCGGCCGTGTGGGCAGCGGGAAGAGTAGCTTGCTGTCAGCGATTATCGGGGATATGCGAAAGTCGGAGGGTGATGTGGCTTTGTTCGGCAATGTAGCTTATGCTGCTCAGAATCCTTGGTGCGTCACGTATGCGTTATTTTCTAGCATGTTCGCTCATAGGCGAACAGGATCCTTTCGGCGACGGTTCGAGATAACATTCTGTTCTCGCACGAGTACGATGAGGTGTTCTATAACCTTGTTATTGAAGGTATGCATATGATCAATCTTGTGAGATTGGGACTGACCTTCTCTATAGCTTGTGCTTTGAAGCCGGACTTGGAGCTTCTCCCACAAGGTGATCTAACGGAGGTCGGTGAAAAGGGTATGTTTTGGTCTACATTCGGCGACCCAATGATGTTGATGGTTGTTCGTTTTATAGGCATTACTGTGAGTACTTCGCGATAGTAAGGTATTTGCAAAAGACAAATGATCTCTCAGCTCAGTGGTGGTCAACGTGCTCGTCTCGCGCTTGCTCGCGCTATTTATGCTCGTGCAGATCTGTAAGTATCTTCTATTCGTGCACAGTGTGTTGCTGATGCATGCGTCCTACAGGGTTCTTCTTGATGATGTTTTAGCTGCCGTCGATTCCCACGTTGCCCGACATGTCTTCGGTGGGTAAAAGCATCCGGTCCCAGACTGACTCCTTAAAATGACGACACTATGTTACAGATCATGTCATTGGTCCTCAAGGCTTGCTCGCGACCAAAGCGCGCATTCTTGTCACTAATAGCATCTCGTATCTCAAGTACTTCGATCAACTTGTTTACCTGCGCCGCGGTATTATCTTGGAGAGTGGCCCGTACAACGATTTGATGTCAAATCCGGATAGCGAAGTACGCAAGCTTGTGTGCGTATATCTCAATCTATGATGTTTGATGCAATCTAATATAATTGATGATAGTCACGGTCACGCTACGAGCGGTGCAAACTCTGGAACAACCACACCTGGACGGTCCAGTGGCATGGCTACTCCCACCACGAGCGAGGGGGACATGCAAGCGACCCTTGTTGGAGAGCTTGAAAGTGTATCAGAAAAGATATCGCGTAGAGAAAGTTTCAAAAAAGCCGTCCTCGCTGCACCGCCTAAGCTGCGCGACGCCTCTTCCGATGGGATCACGAAGGAGCACAGTGAACAGGGCCGGGTCAAGATGGAAGTGTACTCACAGTATCTCCATGCGGCATCGAAAAAGGGGTTCTTGTTATTCGTGCTTGCTACGGTCCTGCAGCAGGCGGTATCTGTCATGTCGACCGTCATGCTCAGGCTCTGGGGCGAGCATAACCGCGAGATGGGCGCCAACGCGGGATTGACTGACAAGTATTTCCTGGGTTATGGGTTATCCAACTTGGCGGCCATTTTCTTGGGTGCATGTGCTGCGCTTCTGATTTGGGTTTTCTGCTCGCTTCGGAGTTCAAAGCACCTTCATGATTCGGTCAGTACCACATTCCAAGCATTGATGAAACGTTTCTCATCGATTTTTCAGATGCTGCATTCGGTCATGCGTGCACCTCTGAGCTTTTTCGAGACAACACCAACGGGACGGTGCGTTAGAACAGTAACCTATGAAATAATTTCTTTGAGTTCGAACAATTTCTTGTCGCAGTATTCTGAACTTATTTTCTCGCGACACATATGTTGTCGATCAAATCCTGGCGCGGGTGATCCAAAATCTAATACGCACTAGCGCAGTCTGCGCTTCTATAGTATTGGTCATTGGGATCAGCTTCCCGCCCTTCTTGATCGCCGTTGTTCCACTGGCGTGGTTCTACTCCAAGATCACCGCGTATGAACTGCCTTGTTTTTCTTCTAGAATCATCCTGACACTGTTGACAGGTACTATCTTGCGACATCGCGTGAACTCAAGCGTCTAGATGCGGTATCCCGCTCGCCCATCTTTGCGTGGTTCTCAGAATCCTTGGCCGGACTTTCCACTATCCGGGCCTATGACCAGCAATCTGTTTTCATTGCGAACAACGCGCGCCGCATTGATCGCAACCAGTTGTGCTACCTCCCTAGTACTGCCGTCAACCGTTGGCTTGCAGTAAGATTGGAGTTTGTTGGAGCAGTGATTATCTTTGTCACGGCTGTTTTGGCTGTCTCTGCCGTTGTGACTAGCGATGTCGATGCGGGATTGGTCGGTCTAGTTCTGTCGTATGCTTTGAACACGACAGGTTCACTGGTAGGTGGCTTTCCTCGTCACAAGGTATTGACAACTAAGCGGTTGCAGAACTGGTTTGTCCGCTCCGCGAGTGAAGTAGAACAGAACGTGGTTAGCGTCGAGCGTATCGTCCACTATGCGAAAGACCTTGAGCCAGAAGCTCCTTATGAGATCCCTGAGAACAAACCTGCCTCTGAATGGCCCACAGCTGGGGAAGTCGAATTCCGGTGAGTTTTGTGTCGTTGTCTGCACAAGATTGTATTGAACTTATCTCGTTCAGGGAGTACTCAGCGCGGTATCGACCTGGACTTGATCTAGTCCTCAAGGATATTTCCATGACCATAGTCAGTCATTCCACCAGTTTCCTCAGAAATGCACGCTGACTCCAGATGCTCCAGAAACCTAAGGAAAAAATTGGAATATGTGGCCGAACTGGGGCAGGGAAATCATCCGTAAGACATTTGCTATTTCTTTTTGGACTGTGGCGATGCTTTTGTAGCTTCTTCTCGCACTATTCCGGATCATCGAGCCTGCATCTGGAACTATCTTCATTGACAAAGTAGACATTACCAAACTTGGCCTCCATGACTGTGCGTTCTTCCTCAATTGTCTGTGTAAGCGCCTTTTGATCGAGCCACCATTAGTGCGCTCTGCGATATCAATTGTTCCTCAAAGCCCAGATTTATTCGAAGGCACATTGCGAGAGAACATCGATCCTGCTGGCGAGCACCAGGACGTTGATATATGGACTGCTCTGGAACATGTACGTCTTTGAAATGTGCTTGCGCTCCTGACGCTTACCAATGCTTGTCCAGGCCCATTTGAAGGCATATATCGAATCACTCCCTGAGGGACTAGATGCTCCGGTTCAGGAGGCTGGATCGTCGCTTTCAGCAGGTCAGAGACAGCTCTTGTGTTTTGCGAGAGCGCTCTTGCGCAAGGTACGCGCGTTTTTTTTTGGTCGATTGTGAGGTTTCATCGCCGACACTCCCCAGACTAAAGTGCTTGTCCTCGACGAAGGTTTGTATGAGCGATATCTTACTCTTTTGTAAGGCTAACATGCATAATTTTGTAGCAACATCTGCGGTTGATCTAGATACTGATCGAGCTATTCAAGAAATTATTCGGGGCCCAATATTCCGCGATGTGACCATATTAACCATTGCGTATGTTATGTCCACTATAAATGACCAGTGCTAATGATGAACCTATAGGCACCGCTTGAATACCATCATGGAGTCCGACAGGGTTCTGGTTTTAGATGCTGGAAAGGTAAGAAAATTTCAATGACGTTCATTCATTACGTGTTGTTGATTGGCCAACTTAGATTGCAGAATTTGATTCGCCAAAGAAGTTGCTGGAGAACAAGAGCTCTACCTTCCGTTCTATGGCGATGGAGGCTGGTCTAGTTCAGGTCCAGCTTGATGAAGCAGGAAGAGAACGCACATGTGTGATGATGTACCATCCACAACAATTTTTGTGCGCCAAGATATCTAGTTATTGCCACGTTCTTGCTCTATCAACTATTTAATCGTGGAATTTGATGATGAAGATGGCGGGAGATACTCGCCTCGCAATGTACCGCAGAAGCGTCAGGCAGATGAAACCAGAGCGGCTCTGCTACCGCCCGATGCCCCTCTTGAGGCAGATTTGGAAGAGGTTGAAAGTGAAATAATCATTCAAAATGAATCTGAGTTCTCAAATGACAATATTAGGACTCCTCCGAAAGATGCTTGACCCGGTACCTGTGACAACTGACTGAGCCGTTTTACTTATGCCACTGCAAACAGTGAAATCGACATGCGCTATTAGAGGGAGTAGAAGTTCGAGGCATGTACTAAATTCATGTACAATCTTCTGTAATTTACGATCCTTCGATGATAATGCAGCGCATACATGTACACGTATCATAGAACCTTCCGAACCGAAGCGCAGATCCTCACCAAATATTATCGCTTCACCTCGTACTTGTCCCAGCCAACTTCTTCCAGTTTCTCAACCTTTGCGATAACCTCGCTCTCTAATCCTCTTAGATACGTATCCATGTCGGCAAATAGATGGGGCATACCAGCCCCGAGAATCCGGACAGCTAGCAATCCAGCATTCATACCCCCGTTGATTGCGACCGTTGCGACAGGTATACCTCGCTGGGGTGTCACTCAGACATCAACAAATAAGCTTAAAGACACGGGCCCCCAACTCACCGGCATTTGTACAATACTATGCAACGAATCAACACCATCAAGCGAGCTACCTTTCACAGGAACTCCAATGACAGGAAGTGCGGTCATGGCAGCGACCATGCCAGGAAGATGTGCTGCACCACCTGCTCCAGCAATGATTGTCCTCAAACCCCTTGAGCTCGCTGATCTTGCATATTCGACGAGGCGATCTGGTGTACGATGTGCAGAGACAATGGTGAGTTCATAGGGAATCTTGAACCGATCCAGAATATGAGCAGCCGGTAACATTACGGAAAGGTCGGAATCGGAGCCCATGATCACACCAACGAGCGGGTATTTGTGGGAAAAGCCGCTGCCTTGTGCGAGGGCCTCTGGAGCGTACAGAGCGAGTTCTTCTTCAGTACTCCCGGATGGCAATGCCTTTAACAATGGTCGCAGGCGAGAGCGGACCTCTGAATCTGAGTTGCTCACGATGGTGACGTGCCCCATTTTACGTCCCTTGCGACACTCCGATTTGCCATACAGATGGACCGCACAGCCGTCTATCTTGACACACTCAGATGCAAAATTTGTGACTTCTGCCATGTCGGATGAAGCGCCAATGATATTCAGCATTGCAGCTGAAGACACCTTTAGTGATGTGGAACCAAGCGGGAGTGAGAGTATGGCGCGTAGATGATTTTCGTACTGGGAGGTTTCGCAAGCCTCTATGGTATAATGTCCAGAATTATGTGGCCGAGGGGCTAATTTCGTTAATATAGATGGTGCCTGATAGAATCCATGAGTTAGGCTGGTTCACATAATCCAGGGGAAACTATCTTATACCGTCTTCCATGAGGAACATTTCGACTCCAAAGACACCAGCGCCCTGGAAGGTCTTGACTGCGGCTTCGGCTATGCTCTGTGCGCGAACGGCGACATGTGGGTCACGACTCCGCAGGGGGGCAAAAACCAAGTGACAAATGTTGTCTTTGTGAACAGTCTCCACAGCGGGGTACGAGCGAACTTCCCCTGTTGTGGAGCGCACTACTATAACAGCGATTTCCTTCACGAATGGAACCCACTTCTCTGCATACAAGGGACGATTTCCGAGGGCAGAGATGGCCTCTTTAGCTTGAGCAATATCCCGAACAACAAAATTTACCCCGTCCGTCATACGCCAAAGTGCGACTTTTGAGCATAAATGGTAGACCAAGTTTTTCCGCGGTTTGGTGTATTGATGTTACATTGGATTCGACACGGAGAAACTCTGACACGGAACATCGGTGACTCTGGAGGTGCTGTTTCTGTATAAATTTGTCTTGGATAGTCTTCACCGTAGACGGACTGGGATGGATGACAGCTCCTGAAACTGACTGAATCTCTTCAAGTACGCTCGTATCGACGTGCTCAATTTCAACGGTTAGGATGTCGACCTTGCTGGCCAGTGTCTTGATTTTTTCTCGATCTACGAAAGATCCATCGATGTGAGCAAGAAAGGGAGATCGCGGGGAGACAATCTGCTTTGCTGGGCTATTTTCTCCAACGTCGAGGAATACTATATTGACATTGAGCAGAGCCGCTGAAGCGGCCAGCATTCGCCCGAGCTGACCTCCGCCTGGAATGTTCAAGTCAGACGAACCGATAAAAAGCTAGAAACATAGCCTGCAAATTTCATGAGCGCTTTATTCGAGACAATCCAAGGCTGTGAGCTCACGCGCACCAAGAACCCCGACGACCTTGCCACTCATTGTTTTTAAAGTCGATTCGCGTAGATCGTTCGCGTGAAAGTGAAAGATCTGAAGATGATAATGATCAAATGATTATGTAATCACAACTCTAGTGTGCTGAAATTTATTGGGATTGAGTTGGCAAAGCTTTAAGCTCACTGCCAAGTTCAGATGGGCCCGCCAGCACCAAAGCCTGCTGCTCGCAGGAGGAACAGGAAACGCAAAAGACGCGCCGTATCTTCTGGCTCTTCGTCTTCGTCTGATGATTCATCTTCAGATGAATCTACGCAATCCACGCCTCAAAAACCGGCACTTCTCCCAACCAAACAACCTGAATCCGACACGAGTTCGTCGTCTGAATCTGAATCCTCAGACAGCGACTCTGAATCAGATGATGACGACGCTGGTACATCCATGGTCAAAGAAAAAATGCAGGTCGACGGTCTCAAAGTTTCTAAAGAAAAAGACGCTCCTCGACCAAGGTCACCTTCACCCTCCCTGCCCAGTGCAGAAATACCATCTTTTATACCATCAAATACGTCTGCGGATTATGAGGCGTGTGAACAAGCAATGAAAGACAAATTCAAGAAGTTCTGGATGTCATCTCTTGCAGAAGGATTCAAGGAAGACCTTGAGGAAATACGAAAGGTCAGCGGGTATTAGTTCCAGCCACAAGTCGACTCTCATGAATGACTCCTTTAGGAGCCAAATTTGGGACCCTCCAAGCTAGCACTGCTTATTGATTCGCTCGCAGCTGGGGCAGATGTTTTTACGTCATCTGCGTCCGCCAGCGGGACAGATATGAATGAAGTAGATGTTGTCATGGGCGAATAACACAAAGTTCGTGGTTATGCCATCCTCTTTTTCTGCATGTAAACATGAATTACAGAGTCCATCAGTGGTGTGAGACCACCGACACGTGCTTAGATCATTCGGAGCTCTATCGCAGCAAACATATTGAATGATCTTGACACGCTCCAGTCGGGCGTGGATGTCAGAGCCTCTCGGAAAATCTGGGACCCCATCAATATTGCAAGGCTACTGTCTGCATCTCAAACAGAGATGTCAAATGTAGTTTTTGGGCGACGAGGGATTTTGCAGTTAGCCAGGGAGCGGTGATCCCCGACTTTGCTATGATCTTACGAGTAGGTCGAGGCACATACCATGCGCGTACCCCTTGACAATGACGAGGCTGAAATATTAGACCAGTGACGATGCATGTCTGCAATTATTTTTTTTTACGGTTATTGCCTCGGTTGAATTTCCGGCATTCGACTTGCTAGAAGGTTTAAGAAATCTAACGCCAACGGTCATGGAAGAGTCGATGTATGTAGCAATGAAAGCGAATAACCATAAATATCGAATCGCGAATCGCGAATATATACATCAACAGCCAACGAATTATAGTAATCATCAACGAGCCACTAATGACGTATTGAAGGTATTCATCTAATGTCTATCAAAGTGTATCAGCACGGAACATTCTGTTCGATCAGCGATGAATCTCCTACCTTATCCATCTCGTCGAGTTGTTGGAAAGCACCAGCGTATATCTCTTGAATATCCGGGTGTATAGTCGTCATATCTATTGGTGTTCCAAATAGCGACTGGTCTATTGGGTGTACAGAGGGTTGAGGAACCTTGGGGGCTGAACCAGCGATTTCAATGATCGCCATCATTTGCGAGAGACCGAAGTCATCTTTGGGAATATACGGTCGCTTTGGGATCCGCGGTTTCGGGGCGGCATCGACACGTGGCGTTTCGGGGGGACTGATGAGCTGTCCAGTGGGGGTGGCGTACATCGATACTTCTGACATGACAGAAGCGATCGATGACTGACGAAGAGAGCGAGAAGCATTGATTCCTTGTTTTGATGATGGGGTGGTAGATCGGGCACGGCTGTGTCGGCCATCTGTTGCAGTAGGTGTTGATGTCCGAGATGTATCAGACACTGGTGACGCAACACGTCGAGCCCCAGTGACACTACTCGCAAGCGGTGTGGGAGTCCTGCCGTCAGAACCAGAACGGGCAGTTACGGCGTCATCGACGGAATACTCTGAGGGTGCAGAGCCAGCGGAGGGAAGATCGTCAGATTGACTCGAACCCGCAACGACGTATTGAGCATGAAGTCGCCCATCTTTGATTTTATTCAGTACGCGATCAATCTTCTCGTTCATGCCTTCCTTATTGCGCCCGAGGACGCCTTCTAGCAAGTCGTTCTTTTGCGCCGAGTTGCCTTCGCAAAATTCTTGTTCGACAATGTCACTGATATCAATCGACTCGCCGTCTTGCACGTATGAATAGCGCGTTTTGTCTCCAGAGTCATACCTGGAGCTGCGGATCATGGCATTTCCAGGAAGAAGAACATCTACACCACGAAGGGAGTTCATCTGGGCCGAAAGAATGGCCTTTTGACTCGCTCGCGATGCGGCGCGCTGTGCTGCAATGATCTCTTGTCTTGACAGCTGCCTCGGTTTAACTTCCTCGGTACCCGAAGTCTGATTGTCAGAGCTGAGACTGGAGCCAGAAACCGAATCACGGAAATGTTGAAGAGCGATTTCATCAAGAGGCGCGGACATGCGGTGACGAGACGATGATGTTCGATAGGAGATTGCTCGGCGGAGAATGAAGACGGGGTCATCAATATGAACGTCATCTATGCTTCCAAGCAGCTGAGCAGAATCGATGGATCTGCGCTTGCCTTCCTGAGCTCGGCGGAAAGTGGGAGGGCGAGTGTATGCATCAATAACTCTACTTGAAGGCGATAGTTCTCGTTCTGTACCAAGTCAACACTCAAATTCATTTGTGCAAAGTGCATCCCTACCTTGCCCTCCAACATCAGCTGTGAGACCATATCTGACTTTGCTGATACTTCGCCTCTTCGTCATCTTATCTTCAACTTCGTCACCACCATCAACGACGCCTTCCAGGATGCCGAAGCGCTCGAGGCTCAACTCAATCACTTCAGCAACAGTGACGTTCTTCGGGAAGGTGAAGACTTTGCGGCGCTGACCCTGTGATACTCCAGAAGAAATTGATGATGTAGAATGAGTTCTGTCACGCAGCGTGTTCTTGAATACGATGGCTTCGGTGACTGGGTCGAAGACCATATCATCGGGCAGGTCCTCAGGATGGATAACAAGCTGCAACGTGAAGCGGTATGAGGGAGAGCTGAAACGATCAGGAGTGACGTTGACACCGCTCGCCGGGGTGTTAAGGCCCTCAGCTATGTCGTGAGACGTATCAGCCTGCACTGTCTCGTCACCTTCTTCTGTCGTGGCGCTATCATCTGCATCATCACGACCTCTGTTGAGGTAGAATTTGACGACAGAGTCGTCACTGAAATCGTTCATGGACAACTTCTTTATGGCGGGATGCATGGAGAGGTTGCTTGAGACGGAGCTGATACTGCCCACACTGCTCCGCTTGACTTTTGGTAGTTCCATGGCAGCCTCCACGAGCGACTCGAAGACTCCGAGAGGCTTTTCTTCCGGGAGCAGAATCGCAGATGAGCCCTCAACCTGTTTGATAGTGAGGTAGTAATCTGCTCCGTCCTCGCCAGCGGGGAGACGGAAGCGTTGAATAGCTTGACGGACGAGGTCTGCTGAAGTAGTGGATGCGTTGAGAAGAACGGTCTTGAAAGTCGCCTCAGTCTGCAAATGTTTGCCTGCAAACACACGGATGACGCTGAGCTCAGGTACACCAACGCCTTGTCCGTCGGCAGTGGGCGAAAGAACGAGGGAGCCGGGTCGTGGTCTAGAAGAGGGCAAGCCAAGCCCAAGCCCAGCGGCAGAGGTAGCAGAAGTGTTATACGAACTCGAGCTTGACAACACAGCGGAAGCCGATTGCAATCCGTATGAAGGCGCTTCCGGTGGCGATGACGGCGAACGATTGAGATATTGCTGATACAGTGCCTGTTGTTGCTGATCGCGCTGGCGTAGCTGTGACGCATGCTGCGACACCTGAGCCTGTACTTGTTGTGGCGGTGTCTGAGGCGTCAGCTGAGACTGAAGTCTCGTTGGCGTCCTCGATTCGTTTGACGTGCGAAGAACTTGCTGTTGTTGTTGCGTGGCAGTTGCAGTGACAGGAGACATTGGAGGTTCGGGTGTGGGTCCGTGAAGGTTGCTGGAGGACCGCCCCGATTCTTGAGACCCGCGGGTTTCATTGGAAGCGGTTTCAATGGAATTTTTGTCTTTCGCTTTATCCTTCTTGCGGCCAAAGAGTCCGAATACGCCGCCTTTCTTTTTCTCCTTTTTCTCCTTTGCTTCATCGTCTGTTGTATCGCGTTGCTCTTTGCGAAGCTTACCAGACGCCTGCACAGGTTTCTGGACTGGAGTGTTCGAGACGGGCTGTAGAGGCTTGTCTTTATTCTTGAGTTTCTTTTTAGAGGCTTCTTCCAGAATTTCAATTTCCTTCGCGGGTGCGTTGCCGCTCGATCTCCTGCTTCTGCATGATTGCGCTCGGAAGAAGGGGGCCACTCGGTGCTGGAGCTAGTTTGACTGGCTCATCACGAACAATTGAAGGCGTCACGGAGAGTTTTCTTGTCTCGGTTACCTCCAAGGGATCAATGCCCTTACCAGACGATAACGGTGAATGCGGACCGACGTCAGCGGTGATACGGTCGCGTGAAGTTTGATGGCGCAAGGCTTGTTGAGCAAGCGCCTGTTGCTCCTCCTGCTGCCTCTGTTCAGTGATTATTATCTCTGGCTGCTGTTGCACCTGGATCTGTGCTTGTTGTCTTTCGGGTGTGCCACCAGGCCGCAAAGTATCTGGCGTCATAAGCATCTGTTGCTCTATCTTCTTCTGCGCGTTTTGTGCTTGCATGTCTTCTGCAACGCTATCATCCCAGCTCATTCCATCATCTGGCTCCATCTGCATGCCCATAGAATCCTGAAGCTCATCGCGGCCTATCTGATCTTGGCGCTGTCGAACAAGCATTTCTTCTGCAAGGTCTGGGTCTTCTTCCTCATATGCGCCATCATCCCACTCTATATCCTCTTCTTCTTCCTCTTCCTCGTGCCAGACAGCAGGCGGGTATCGGTGCACAGACCGTGCAGTTGTAAATGTGACACCCTTTGCCCTGCCCAGCACCTGTGGGTGGGAAACCAGGGGTAGGAGAAGGGGAGTGGTGCGAGCCAGCGCGAGAAGAAAGGTTGTTCCGCACGCGTTCGACATCTTCTTGTAGTTCTTGTGGGGTTGCATGTGCAAGCTGAGAAGGAAAGTCATGAATGAAAATTATTGGATGGTGCAGGACTCACGTCCACATTCCTGTGCTTGTTCAACCTGGCCAGACGTTCAAAGGGCGTCTCAATATTCTCTGCGGGAATATATCCGACGTCCTGTGTCTTGAGCACACGGACAAGCCACCAATAACTATTGCTGTCGTCCATAAGGAATAAGCTGTCGCCTTTTACGACGCTGGCTTGACCTTCGACGGTCGCAGCAAAGCTATGCAGCGAGTAGACCAAATCAAAGTCGATAGATTCATTTGGAATAGAAAGGGAAGACGAACGGTCGTCGTCTTCGTCCATATACTCTATCTCGCGCTCTTCACCATCAGAGTCATCCTCTAGAACAGAATGCTCCTCGTCAGAAGCGCCTGCATAGGTATTGGTTGCATCTGCGTGAGCGTGCATATGTGCGGATGCTGTGTGGTCATCGGCCATAATTTGATCACGAAGGTCGAAAGTGTCCTGGCGCTTCGGCGAACGTCGCTGGTGGTCTTGTGTTTGCATACTGTACGTGATTATTTAACGAGATATTGGCCTGAGAGGATGATCTATAAGAGTACAATCAAAGAAAGCTGTCAAACATGTGAAACGAAAGACGGTCTGTGTGCAGGTAAAAACAAGGTTTGCAGACCACGAAGGAATGCCAACGATGATGGTGTTGAACGCGGTTCAGCGTTGTCCTGGCGAGCGTTGATGGGCGCTGAACTGCTTTAGTGGCTGTGCAACTTTTCTTTTCCCAGCTACTACTAGTCATTGTAATGAAGTACCGTGATAACGTGCAGCCCAAGTCACTACACAACACGAGTGTGCTCAGTCGCTGAGCTATTCTGCTATCTTCGTTGGCCAGCGTTAAAGTGACTGTCCTTTGGAAAGCCTTGAATGGTCGCTCAATGCGAAACATGGATGTATGTGAATTTCATTGGTCGTGCCACATACATAGGCGCTCCGCGATGGCAGCATGTCACAATGATTTAGCCATCAACTCATCCTGCTAGGCTTTGTCGGTAACCATTTATCAAGGCTACATAGGAACAAGTCAAAAACAACATGATCATCTTTGGCCGCAGGAGATCCTCATACAATTCCAGTCAGTATCCTTGCCACGTTCACTATCGAGGCGTTCATCATGGCCTATCATATCAATGATATGGGACTCTTATCCTTATCCTACTTGGCTTCAACTCTCATCAACTGCTATTCACAATATGACTCGGGGCAAAGGCAAATCGTCGAGCTCAACAAACCCATAAATCTAGCGAAGCACCAACTTGTAGTAAAGGTTCGGTAGGTTCGGTACGCAATACTCGAGGACCACTTCGTCCGCTCCACTCGATATGCGACCCCTTCATGCATCCTTCTCCAATTTCTTGACGGACGAACGATCTAGCGGAGGGTTGTTCATCAAACTGTCAACGGCGCAGCGCAACCTTGCTTTTGTATTACTTCGAGTGATGAAAGACGGTCTTCGCTTCAATATCTGCGATTTTAAAGTTGTCGTATAGTGAAGATCCCGGGCTGCAAGGAAGGGTTCAAAAATGCGTCCTTCCACATTTATCATATTCATCTCGATTTTGGACGTCGCACGTACGAACCACGGCCTTCGACAAGGAGCTCGTGATGGAAGTGAAATGCTGTTCGACCACGAGCGACCGTTTATCTGGCTCGAGTTGCTCGTTTTGATCCGAATGTTCTTCGTGTGTCATCTGGACGTGATATGAACTGGCCGGTTTTTCAGACTGTGCTTAGGGGACACCGATTCCGTTTTGTCGGTCTCGTTCTCGCCGGACGGCACTCGTATCGTCACTGGTTCTTTGGATAAGACTGTTCGGGTGTGAGATGCAGGGACGGGGGAACCAGTTGGTGAGCCCGTGCGGGGTCACCCTTCTTCAGTCAACTCGGTCTCGTTCTCGCCGGACGGCACTCGTACCGTCACTGGTTCTTTGGATAAGACTGTTCGGGTGTGGGATGCAGGGACGGGGGAACCAGTTGGTGAGCCCGTGCGGGGTCACCCTTCTTCAGTCAACTCGGTCTCGTTCTCGCCGGATGGCACTCGCATCGTCACTGGTTCCCAAGACTACACTGTTCGGCTGTGGGGTTCATGTATGGGGGAGCCGTTGCAACAGTGCGTCGTGTCAGATTCTTCAGCATTTGCAGATGAACATTGCATGATCGGGGCCACCACTACCATAATATCAAACATCTCGAACAATCACTCCATTTTCTTCTCGTCCAACTCCATTCATGCGCTACGTAACACTTTTAAGATAATGGAGCCAGCATCTCATGACCACCCCAGTCCGACCTCATTTGTCCTGGATGTTGACGATTGATGGGCCACAAATGTCGGTTGTTATTCAGGGTATCACCCGCTTCCCGACACTCATCCTATAATCCTGCAACTTTATTAGTGATACCCAAAGGAAGTCCTGAGCTTGATCTAAGCCGCATGACACATGGACAACACTGGCAAAAGTGCCGAGAGCGGTGAGTCTCCTCAGAACCCTTTTCATTCCTCGCAATTTCTAAAACCACAACTTGCAGACCTTACTATGGACGACGATCGCAACGGTGGATCAATCATGCAGATTTCAAATACAATCCAGATGTGACCGAGTGTACAATGAATCATGCTCTGTATTCCATTCTATGCGCGGCATTTAGTCCGAGTTCAAGATTCCATGCGAGCGACGTGAGCTGACCGACTCATGACTGACATGGCTAGAAATTTGCCTGCCTCTGGCAGACCGAACCTAGTGTGGCCTCAATTGCAAGTAATGATGAATTTTTAGGTTTGCCCAATCCTTTCCGAGTGTATGTTGAGAGATTACACCGTCGCGCAGATTGCGTTATGCTGAGAATGTACGCTCTCGAGCTACTTCGCCTGCAGCACACCGAACAATTGAGAGTATAATTACAGCAAATTCCTCGAGTGGATGGGTTTCGGGATTCATTGAAAGGTGTTTTCTTTGCCGCTAGCACCATCTGGAGTCGACAGTCAGTTTTCTACTCTACTGAATTCAAACTATTTGTCTTATTACTTTTGTCTAAGATTCTTGAATTCTGCCAGGTTCCGCCACCCCAAGGAATCCTGCCAACTAACACAACATGGTGGACGTGCATGTGCACGTCGGTTGTTGAGGATCCTCGCTAAATTGAATTGAGGGAGTCTGGGGTCTTTTTCATTGACTGACGTGAGCGTGAGAGTCCGAACTTTGTTTGAAGATTAATATTAGGGTGTACGACAATCTATATAGCATTGCACAGTAAACCCTAAATCATTTGATATGCCTACTATTCCCAACACTTGGCTCTCCCCCTTCCAGGTAGGCTTTGGCTAGCATGAGCACCTTCCCGTATGGCCAGCCCGAAAATGTGGAGTTGCAAGTCTTGTCATCCACCCCGATGTTGAGGTTCTCTACTGTTTCCGACAAAAGTAGTTGCTACAGCGAACCTCGAAAGCATCCAAGTGAGGGCGGCCTACACAATTCATCATATGAACTGCACCTGGCCGAGCTGTCTCAGGTTCAAGTTGAACGCCGCCGTTTGCTCACTCGGAATCGCCTCATTTGGCGTCGAGTCAAGGCCGTCTTGAAGGCACTGATTCTAAGTCTTCCTCTCGACTGCGTATCTGACTTTCTGCTACGTGGTGAATCACCATGATGTACCACTGAGATCCCTGGGACCATATACAATCACACCAAACCACCTCGGTTAGGTCTCGCTCTACTAGTTGCTCGTACATTATAAAAGGCTGATGTTCAGCTGTGAAGAAACGGTCAAGAGTATGATTACGACTCTCAATATTGCTCTTGTCACTCTCGCTCTTTACCCCATTTCCGATATCTTATTAGAGCTGAAGGTGAGGTATTTTATACCATTCCCCGAAGTCCTTTATGGCATCACTAATGTGCACAAGGGCGAAGAATTCTTCCATCTACTTGCTAGTAGAAGGACAGAAGGGTTCCCTCTCTCAGCAATCAATACCATTTCTAGCCCAGTGTTTGGAATGATGGACTCGATCCATGCAATGATAGCTGGGCGGTGTTCACGTTTGTTTTTGACTGCAACTGTTGGATCTCTCATCGCGTTCGTAACTTCGATCCTTGCACCAACCGCATGTATGTTCCTCGTTTCATCGCAGATGACTTCGGTGACACCAATGATTGCAGTAAGCATTCAAAGTGTCCTTGTAGACGGTGACATTGTGGCCCTTCCAGTTGGGGCGGTGGTAAATAACAGTGTCTATAAGTAAGTCATTCGTCAACCTTGGCATTGTCGTCGTTCTTAGACAAGTGCAACAGCACTACTTTCATACCAGGCTATACAGACGAGAGTTATGCTACTAATAATGCAGACTTCGCTGCTTCAGTTCTCTGGGCGGAGATGAGTCTAGGAGTACAGTACAAATTTTCTACTGCTGCTAGTCACGAGGCAGGTACCTCGGCATTCATTGTACCTCAACCACTCAATCTTCCGATGACTTCGACTGCCCGTTGGTTGACGGATGTGGTTGGCTTGAGGCCATTTTGCACATGGGCATCCACTAACATAACGCAACCTGTCATAGTGCCCAACGCATCGGATAGCACGTCACTGGCAGGAGTAAGTCTGGAAGCCTTGGATTTGGACGTGACCTTGTACTCCACGGACTTTTGTATGTGTTGACGAATACTATGTGATGACCACTTACAATGCCACAGTCATATTCCGAGTCTCTTGCGAGTATCGCTGTCATGAAATACTTTGTATGGAACCACACCACCCATATGCTTCCTACAGACGGCTCAACAGTCTTCCTCGCTGGTCAATGCACCCAAGGCTGTTTGATCACTTCCAAGTTTCAATTCTGTGTGGTTGAATTTCACGGGGATACCGACGTTCACTCTGCAACTCCCTCCTTCAATCACCTTTGGGCAATCACAATCATGGCAAGCAGCATTTCTTGTTTGCAAACCAAACGCAGTAATCGAGACTCGTGAGGTTCGTGCAGAGGGTGGTGCCATGCTGTCCGTCCAGCCTCTCAGCGAGGGCAAGCAATTCACGCGACAGGGAAACCTTTCCCCGCGTGATACAACAACTATGCTGTCTATCGCACTAAATAGCCTGTCAAATACCGGACCTTTAAATTTCAGTGCCACGATGGATCTCGGGTCTCAACCCCAAATTGATTTTCTGTTCGGTTCCAAGCAGGCCAATTCCTGGCCGGGCACCCAGGCTGGAAGTAGCTCAGACAATGTGAATGTCACTTTCCTTCCAGTCGCGAATCTTTCGACAGCCTTTGGACAGATGCTTCAGTCTGCATCAAAGGGTATGGTTTACTTTCTAATATACTGCAGATAATTGCTGACCGTTTTACCAAAAGCATACTTGTCGGGGTATCTCGGGACCGCCTATGTTCCAGCCAGACTTTCAGCCCTTGAAGTGGTCTTCATGTCTTCTTTGCCGCTCGTCACTATCTCTACCGCGACTTTCCTTTTGTTATATATCCTTTTTGGTTTTTTGCATCTTCAGAAGCGGGGACAGGAATTCAACTTGCCGGTGAGTGACTTTCAGAGCGTGTGGGTGTGCTGTGTTAATTTATTATCAAGAATCTCGCGAGAGCTGTTTATGGCTCCAATCTACCCGAAGAGATTTCACGGTCAGCGCAGGAAATAGATGACGGGAAATGCAGTGAAGAGGAGGTGATAGAACGGATGGATGATCGGATGGTTGTCTTACAACGACGCGCTGATGGCTCAAGTGTTCTTCATATCACTTGATTTGCTCCCGGACACGAGATGATGCGTTTCTGATATCATTCTGAGGTGTTGGCTTAGGTAGTGGTTCTTATTGTTCCTTGTCTTCCTAATGTGCAAATACGGCCTCATCTAGGACTTTATATACCCTCATGATAGTGTTATAGTGTTATGGAATTGTGATCATCATAGCATACATAAGTTATATTCCCGACTACATAAATATCGTCAGTTGACTTACGTAGCGTACCAGACCATCTGCGGAAGATCATCCACCCCGACAAGCTTCACGACCCCATGCTGTGGTGTGTCGAACACACCATACATTCCAGAACTTTGAGTAGGCTGTGGTACAAACTTGGGAACCTCGGTTGAACTGGACGACGGTGCAGGAGTTGGTGCAGCGCTAGCGGGCGCCAAGAAATCCATTTGCGATAGATCATCCACACCAACCAGATATACCGCCTCATTCATCTCCCCGTATACGTCATATTTGTCGGAGGACAGCAATTTCTGCTGAGCAGTCACCTCAATATACGGTGATGGTGTCGAGGTTGGCGTTGTGAATTGAAGACACTGAGCACTTTTCGTTGGGGTGGAGGCTGGTATTTGGGAGATTTGAGAACTGGTGCGATTCGCGCCCGTAGGAAATGCGAACCCATAATGTCCAGGGCAACCGTCCGTTGGGAAACGATAGGCACTGCACATGGTAGTTGAAGAACAGTCTTCAGTAAAACTAGGAAGACTTACAGATAGACGCTTCGGAGGAAAGGTAAACCAAGGCTTACAGACGGCAGGAGCGTATCTGACTTGTTCACGATGCCGACGCTGCAATAACCGTCAAAAGAAGTAGCGGTGTATGGCCGAAGTAGACTGCTTGTTGATTCGATTTGATAATCGACGCCGTTGATCGTAGCTGATAGTGCTACGTAGGGGGTAGTCACGTTGCATGGATATGCTAAGACTCCACTTGAAATTGTTGAATTTACTATAGGTCCCATGAAGCCTGGGCTGGAGATGTACGTCGAAACACTGGGTATTGCTATAGTGCTCACCACTGAGGTATGCGCGCAAGAAAATCAGAAAAAAAAACACTCTCAAGTAGGTCAGAGGGCTTACAAGAGTCGAGATTAGCAGTCAGATTGTTGCCGAATGGGATGAATGAGCCATTGTATCCTTTCAGGCCATCAACACTGAAGGTGTTTAGAGAGTCAAAAGATGCGCTGGGAGCATTGATTTCTACCCAGTTCAAATTTCCATCATAGTCTCCCGGGTCCAGAGCACCAATTGTGATTTTGGGGTTCAATGGATCAAATCGGAAGCCTACGACAGGGTTGAGAAGTTGACCCGACTGGTACAACTGCGAAAAGATGTGTGTAGAGGGAGAAGTATCGTTGGATGGGTTAACGAATGCACCGAGGTGTCCGTTTTGAATCGCGGCCTGCAAGGTTTGGTTTGCGCCGCTGTCGATAAGAGCTAATATTCAATTGTGAGAAAGAGTGATCATTGCTGCAGCCATTGTCCGTACCAAATTGTCTGCCTGGCGAGTTTAGGATTCCACCGAATGAAACCCAGTCCATCACCTCAGTGCCACTGAACCCAGGAATAGAGTTCGCCCAGGCTGAGTTTAACGACTGTCTTCCGCATCAGACACTGAACTCGTCGTTACATGGGTTGTCGCTTACCTGAAATGAAGAGGACAGCAGAGCATTGAATGAAGTCCCACCACTGCATAGTACACAGTCGTACGCATAAGCAGCTAGCCAGTCGGTTGCGAGGTCGACTGTAAGGTCAACTTCTTGAGGAGGCGTACCAAAGTACGTTGAAACTGTGGGGCCATTGAAAATTGTAACAGCAAAGGCGTCGACGAGGAACCGCGGGACCTTCATAGGTAAAGCTGCCCATGCTAAACAGAAATGAAAAACGATTCAGCTTGGCATGGCAGCAACAAGAGTGCTACTCACAGGTCGCATATGCCGAGAGAGAGTGGGCTGAAAGCCCAAATAAGCATATGACACGAAAGCGACGCATCTTAGCTGAAGCAGAGACTCGAACCCAGGAAATTTGTGCGACTTCCTGGTTCTGGCGGTGTCACAAGTCCTAGTGCAGAGTTCCGCATCATGTGGGGTAAAGTTCAATGTATCACTGAAAGAGCTCAACAATTGACGAGAACACGCTGATGGCCGGCCCTCATGCACATGTGCTATTGCTGAAAAGGCAACAGCACCGCCACTTGAATGATCCCATCACCCCTTCTCCAGACTCAAGCTGCTCAAAAGCTCAACGATCAATTGATCCTCGGATGATGGGAAAATCAGTAATACCGTCATGTCTAGTGGACCCGAATAATTCATGCCAGAGTTTATTTGTTCCGATGTCATACTAGGTTCGCGCTGCCATGTTCGGACTTTGGTTGTGGTGCGTTGTCTGAGATATACTATTACAGCGACTCGTAGTCCCTGTTGATGTGACTGCTGCATCAGCAGTTTTGAACTCGAACATTACTTTTTGCTCCTTTCGTCAATATGGACTATGAGCCAGTGGACGCTTTCTCTCCTGCAAAAAGACTCACGCCGAACCGTGCTCCTGGAATCTCGTCTCCACTGTTGCATCAAGATATGCCTCACCTAGCGCCCAACCGATGGCAAGACCCCTCCGAGTCATCACACGAGGGTAACTATCGAACTTCCGAGTACAAACAACAGGTTTTAGGCCTCACGAAAAGGGTATTGGCAGTCGCAAAATTGTTGGCTCTTCCTCTTGCAGCAAGTGCATACCTGGTGTTTTGCATTATCGTCAACAAACGCCTCACCACACTCAAAAACAATGGATTCTACGCATTCAGTCCAAATCACATTGGTCTGTTAATTTTTACCACTGGTTTGCGTTGAAACTCATTGCGTATGATTGTCTTGAAAGCCACGATAAAAGCTGGGGTTACGTCTTTGAGCCAACTTGTCGTTATCGTAGCCCTTTACCCGGTAGCGGACATTGTGTCAAAATTGCAGGCAAGTACCCGTCTCCATCTTGTTACATCTCGGGCGTAATTATCGTGCTAAGTATCCGTAACACACTAGAGCGAGGAATTTTTCCGCATTCTTGGTTCTCGTCGCATGGAGGGTGTTCCCCTAGCCACGCTTGATATGTCAAATCCAAACTATGGCTTCGTGAGGTTCCTGAGCGACGCTTTTTCGCGCACATCTTCGATTTACATGTTTCCCGCTTTTCTCGCTGCACTGATAAGTGTGGCAATATCCTTGGTCGCTCCCGCTGCTTGTGAGTGACATTTAGTGCATCTCATTTTGGCCTGTGTTTGAGTGCTCCTTAGTGGATGTTGCAACTATTCTTGTAGAAAGTGAAACTGTTGCCCTCGCTATCGGGGCCGTCCCTGCACAAAGTGTATATAAGTGAGAATATTTCTCATTTCATTCGTATCCTGTTTCCAGACATAGTATGACTGCAGTGCCTCAACCACACTCTCAGGCTTTGCCGGGTGGTATGCAAATGAGAACAGTCCCCTCGCTGCTTCTGTTCTCTGGTCTGAGATGGAGCTCGGGGCAAATTACTCCTTCTCTGTCGCCGGATCCGATGCAGACTTTGCTGCATACATCGTCCCAAGTCCAATTGATCTGAACACAACTGTCAGCGCACACTGGATGACAGATGTAGCCGGTATCAATCCCACTTGTGAATGGGCTTCGACGAATATTTCGTCGACAACCCAGCTCCAAGGGAACCAGAGTGATCCTTATTCTTTAACCGCTGGCGTCTACCTTCAGGATTTGGGTCTGGATGTCTCATTAACATCATTGGACTTCGGTATGTGTACAGATAGTACGTTCTCATCGCCTCTGATTGTTTGCTAGGCCTGAATTTGTTGGGAATCTCCGTGATGAGCCCTTTATATCATGTTTTCAATCATTCTACGCAAGGTCCGCCGACAGACGGTTCGACTATATTTGCTGTTTCTCAGTGTTCCACTGGCTGCAGCAACTTAACCATCCTTTCCCAAGTTGTCCTAAACTTGACGGACATCCCGACATCCACTATGGATGTCAATGCAAACGCAGATAACCAAGCCCAAACTTGGAAGTTTGCCTTTCTAGCATGTAGACCTAATGTTGTGATCCAGACTCGTGAGGTAGTTAGCAACGGAACTGGGTTCCTGGAAGTCCTCCCTGTTCGACAAGGCAAACAATACGTCTCGCAGGGCAACCTACACCCTACGCAAACGCCCCTCATGCTATCCCTCGCATTGAGTGGTATCACGACTTCTGCTGGCCCGATGAATATAACGACAACATCTGCGGGAAGCTTCTCTCCAGTTCAAAACGATTTCCTTTTTGGACGGGAACAAATAGATGCCTTGCCTCAGCCGACCTTCGGTGGACAACCTATAGTCCTAACCATACTTCCGACTGATACCCTGGCAAAGACGTTCGCTGGAATGTTGCAGTCTGTCTCAAAGAGTGCGCAAACTGAACTTGATGTCGCACATTACACCCTGACGTTGCTTCACAGCATATCTTGCAGGCTTTCTTGGGACAGCATATGTTCCTGCGAAGGTGTTCACCCCCCAAGTTGTTTTCGTTTCATCTATGCCTTTTATTATAGCTTCTGCAGCCATGTTCGGAATACTTTTCATTCTCTTCATCATCATACACTTCAGACGTCACGAGAAAGCGTTCACGCTAGTCAGCATCTCAGCTGCTCTCCATGGTTCCAATCTTCCAAGACATTTTGCGCTCGCGGAGAAATCGCAAGTTTTGGTTGCCAACCAAAGAGTTGTCCTACAGAAAGGCGAGGACGGTACGAATACCTTACAGATTGTCAATCAGTAGGAGAGGGTACGGTAATGCATACGTCATCGTTCGTAGTTTGAAGGTTGTGTGGTTCTACTATTAACACATGAAGCGCTTGTCATTCACCACGTCCGCCTGTCGTTTGAAAGAGCATTATGCCGAAGGATTTAGTTTCGAGGAGATTGACGCGGAATTTCCGAATTGGCGGTCTGGCCGGATTAGGACATGAGGTTGTTTGCGCAGAGTTTTCGTTAGATGTAGAAGTCATGCTCAGGTCATGCTCAGCGCAATTGCAGCACGAAGGGCAGCACAAGCCGCCTCTAAGCAGCCCTCGCCGCTACCGACGCCTTCATCACCATCCTTGGATCCCATTCCCGAGCCAAAGCGTAACTCAAATCCTCCCTCGAAACGTAAACCTAGTTCTGGCAATGGAAAGTCATCGCGGGATAGCAAGAAAGCAAAAATCGTTCCAGGGCGGGTTCCAACCACTGCTCGGTATTTCGAGTCGAAGAACACGATTGAGGGAGGGGAGGATGTAATCATGTTGGGATCGAGCTCGGATTCAGAGCCAGATATTCAAGCGAAGCTAGTCTTGGATTCATCTGACGACTCAGAAGCTGAGGAAACACAAAATCCACTTGCTTCCACTGAATTACCATTATACCCCCAGCCTTTGAGATCTGAGCCTTCCCAACTGTCCACATTCAAACCCACTCGTGATCTTAACGTTTTCGAGCTCTCTGCCGATGAAGCCAGTGCCACGGGCTTGCGAAACGAGACCTCGGTGATTTCCATCGATCGGGAGGAAACACTCGCGCTTCTAGGGACATATGCTCTTACTGTTTTGAAGGGATCTGTTTCCATACTCGGTGTAACGCTGTCTGCCTCAAAGGAGGCTCACCATGTATTCGCCCCACGTTCTGCTCCGATTCCCATCTTACGATGCACCTCATCGGATGTACACGACGACTCGAACATATATTCTCTTCCTCCTCGCGTCAGAAACAATCACGGCGGAGCTGTAGTAGCGATTCAGTCACTCGACACAGACGTGGAAGGTCTCGGACGTGTATGTCGCGTCTTTGACGGGGTTTTTGAACCTTCACGTTGGCAGCGGAGCTCAGTGGAAGTTATACGGCCTGGCGTGAGCTTGGTATGTGTGCTATTCTTGAATGTATGCGAAGTATCATTTGTCCTGTCATACAGGTGACACACAGCACCAGGGACGTGCTGCCGTTCGTACTACCAGAATCATGGAGTGTTGCTCTGAGCGCTGCAGAGACGCCACCGTCTTCAGAGGATCCCATCCCACTCTCCGTGTATGTTGTCAAGGGCACAAAAAAGTCCGGCAAGAGCACGTTTGCTCGGACGCTCTTGAACAGGCTTTTGGCGAGGTATGTTCGGAGTCTCAACATAGATAAATGTTGCTGATGATGCTTGATAGATTTCAGCGCGTTGCATATCTTGAATGTGACGTAGGGCAATCCGAATTTACACCTGGAGGTTTGGTCGCCCTAAACGTCATCCACAATCCGGTATTTGGTGAGTTATCATTAACGTCGATCCAGTAGAGCCCTTGAAATATTTTTTGCATCTTAGGCCCGCCTTTTACGCATCCTAGTCTTCCATATCGAGCGCACTACGTCGGAGCAACTTCACCACGGTGCAGTCCGGCACACTATCTTGCGGCTGTTCAAGCGCTCCTCGAAACGTACAAGCTCGAGGTTCAGACTTCCATGCCCGATGACGAATCGATTGATACGCGGGTCACCGATGTAACTCCCCTGGTGGTTAATACAATGGGATGGACGAAGGGTCTTGGTGCTGACATGAATGCCAAGATTGAGGAACTTGCCGAGCCTACTCATGTATTTGAGATTATCGGTCCAGAAGAGAAAGGATGGCCAACTGCTCCGCCGGCCTATGACTTTTATGACCGGTCTGCGCCTAGCAAGGCGTTCCAGTATACCCTCGAAGCGATATCACCAAATTTAACAAATACGCATTTTAATGCCGTCGACCAGCGCAACTTAAACATCTTGTCTTATTTCCATGCTATCTTTCCACCTATTACATCGACATCATTTTCTTCTCCGTCTACTCCAATTCGTCAAATGACGGCAACCAAATGGGAGACCTCTCATCCTCTCTGTGCCCGATATCCGTATGAGGTGGACTGGAGCCAGGCATTTGACCAGGTCATCCTGATCGGTGCGGGATACGAGGACGTGATTCCCTCGGAGATCTCCAACGTCTTAAACGGCGCGATCGTTGGGCTTGTCGAATACGAGCCTGGATCTGAAGATCCAGTGTATCCGGACTCCTCTGGCGCCCGGGAATTACCATACGCCCAAGGCGGGGACCTGCCTGTACCCTCGACCTCCACTTGCCATGGCCTTGCACTCATTCGTGCCATCTCGCCTAGTTCATCCCACATGCACATCCTCACCCCGATTCCGCCCGCTATCCTTGCGCGTTGTCGGATGATTGTCAAGGGCGAGCTGGAGCTGCCTATTTGGGGAATGCTCGATTTTACGGACGCGAATGAAGGGGTTGCGGGCGTTGAGAAGGGCCGTGTGCCATATTTGCAGTGGGGTAAGAGCGAAGGTTTGGGCGGCGAGCGTAGGAGGGTGAGGAGAAATCTCATGCGAAAAGCCCAAATGTAAGGTAAACAAGTAAAAGTACACCACATCTATCAGAAAACCAGCATCTTACAGCAATTGCCATCACGTCAAAAAGTACATCACTCAAACACGATAACTATATCTGGACCTTTGGTGTCCAGCCACTGTTTCCAAAGTTTGCTATATTTTGGCGACCACGGCCGGCGTAACACTTGCTCGTCTGGCAGAAGGCGCGCGATCCGCTGCATTTCTTTCAGGTCCCTGTGAGAGTGGTATTTCATGTGCACAGCCGCTTGGGCAAGAGTTGGGTGACGCTTCGATCCCAAACACCAAGTAGGTATCACTTCTTTTGAGTAACAGTGTCAGATGAAGAACTTACCGATTCCCGAAATACCATCCTATGCCACTTGCAAAATGTTTTGGCTGATATGGAAAATCCACCGCTTCCTTCATCGGGGTGTCGTACGTCACGGTATTGAGGCAGGAGGCATGGGGTATAGTACGTCACGAGAGGTATCTCCGACGTCTCATGCGGCGGCCGACGCGCACTAGACTGTGCAAGGTGGCGTCGGTAACGAGCAGCAACACGCCAATATTTCGCTTCCGCTTCTAGTGTGGGGAATGTTCCGCATCGTGGACGTGTGGAGAATGGAAACAAGAGGCGGACACGAAGACAGGTAGAGGAAAGTGTGTGATAGAGTCTTTGGAAAAGACTGTCCACGAGGGTCCTGCTGGAGCCTTCTTGGAGTAGGCGCCTCCCAAGGTGAGTTGCGCAGAGAGATCGTACCACCTGGGTGGGATCGACGAGTGGGAGGCTCGTTAGTAGCAAGAAAGTAACGATGGCTGGCGGCTTGGAGTAGATGATGCTCTGGGCCGCGGTCAGGCATGCGTTCACGATGAGTGGATCTGGATGTGGGACTCACCTGCAACTGCATTTTGCGACTCTCCTTAACGATGATTGGGTTGTAGTTCAGATGTTGTTTGATTGGCCTTTAGAGCCTATGAAGATTATGAGGCTGCCCTGCAAGTGTTATACGTCAGTTTTGATGGTAATAACAGACACTTACGAGACTGTCCTGATTCCCTGGGCCCATCCGCATTGGCCATCCAACCTCATGGTAAGCCGCGAGGCATAGTGGCTGGGCAGCACTATTTGTGGGGTGATCCGAACCATGCCATATTCATACAAAAGCAGGTCTGTTTCACAACGAGAATATGTTGTTTTGTACCGTTGCCATATACAGGCTAAGGTCGGGGCAGACTTCAGAACAGTCAACAAGTCTGTAGAGAGCTAGTGCCCGCCCGACTCAGAGTTGGTGAGGCTGAGGTGACCGTGGAACTTATGATGGACATTACCATAACCCATCTCGAGTTACATAACGTCCAGGTGAACGTCTAATTTTACATAACCTCTTGATTAGTACATACTTAACCTAGTCAACAGATTGTGCAGTCGCTACATGTTAGCTAATGTTACCGAAACTTAAAGGAGTTTCATGCCAACGAATCAGGCGGAATACAAGATATGCATACATACATGGCGATGTCAATACCAGTGAAGATGGTATGATTAATCACCCAGCAGCCTGAGTCCGCTCTAGCATCTTATTCACTGCCACAGGCCTCCCAGAAGACGCGTGTGCCATATCCGACAACCTGTTCTCCCTCATCCTCGTCAGGACTTGTAGCAAGAAGGTCGGCGTGGCACCGTGCGGCCTCTGTGCATCGTCCAGGCTCTCCACCGGCGTAGATACCCCACTATGGCTTGCTCCCGGTTGTGTCTGAGCATGTCCGTAGAATGCACTCCTTGCAGAATCAACAAGATCGGAGTCTTCGAGGTACCGCTCCCAGAGTGTGTACAGTGAGATGATTTCTTGTGCAATGGTGGCGACCAATGGCATTGAAACGTTGAGTTCAGCAAAGAAAGCAACAAAGTCCTGTGAAGGTTTCTTTCCGTGACTTAATGATGCACTAGAACTTTGCCGCGACGATCTTCTTGGGGAGCTGTGGACTGGCGTCGCTTCAACTGAATGAGACCGTTGTTGCAGGAGCTCTCTAGTTGGACCGTGTAAAACCACGGCAAGGTAGAGTGCCGTGATTGCGAGTAGATGGGGAGGATAAAGTAAGCAGAGATCTGAGCGATATGTATCGTTGATGATAGACCTACAAGTGAAATTAGGTATGAAACATCCCTTGTACGAATCCGCTCACCAAGCTAGTTGGAACGCATCATCTGGCAACTCGAGTTGCCCATCTCCACTTCCCCAAGTACCGTGGCCCGTCGTCGACTCCCACTCCTACTTCACCAGCTTCTGTCTGCAAGTCATTCGAGCTCTCCTTCTTGCAAATAGCCAGCAACGTGCGATATGGATGGAAGACAGTGAGATCACATTCGAGGTCTGCAACGAGGTAGAACTCCATCTCGGCGAGTTTGGAATTATCTGAAGGAAAATATTTCACGCCGTACGGCTGTTCTGTGCAACTTGGCGTCGGCATTCAAACAATTAGTAGATTTGGTGGTGAAACATACGGCTAAAGAAAAGACGAGCTTCTGCTACCATATTCTTGATGTGCACTGGCGACTCCTCCGCCTTCCCAGCCACATAACAGCATGCCGCAATGACGATAAATGGGTCGGTTTCGCAGTACGGATTTTTGATGTAAAATCTTCGAAAAAATACGATGGCCGTTGCGATGACGCGCTGCCTGAAGTTGAGCTTTTTTCCAAGTTTCGTTATGACTAGAAGGGTTGAGTGCTATTTTGCATTCCGCAGGTGCGTTGAGCTCACCATTGGCAAAGAAAATTGCGAAGAAATCGAGGTATTCTGGATCGTCCACGTATTGTAGGTCATCCGAACGAGATTCCTTTAAGGTAGCCCGGTCCACTATCCATCGTTTGCTATGATACCCACCATAATAAGCCTCTTATGCCTCTTGTGACTTTGATCCTCCTCACTAGTGCGAGCTGGCCCAGAAATCAGTGGCCATATGAAATCAATCCGGATTGAAGGGAATGAGCTTATGTAGGACTGTTTTGCAAGTCGCGGTGCCCTGCCAGAGTATCTTTACAGAGAATCAGAGAAATCCCCGGGGGTTGCAACCAAGATTCAATATTTGTGCGGTCAATTACCACTGCACCTGGTTTACCGCTGTACATTACGTGATGCTATGTGAGTAACCGTGTGACTCGTTTTGGGCTTGTTCATCACACCAACAACGCATGTATTTAGCTCATTGCAGTACTCGGCAAAATCAGTGATTAGCTCTCGCGCACCCACCGCAGGCGCCACTCACATCGGTTATATTTCTGAAATTCGAGGACGGGCTACGGTCATACTCATCTAGGTCCATTGTCTATGCATACAAACTGAAGAGACTATTTCAACCACAGATAAGCTACTCCTTTACTGGAACGCGAGATACAAGGGTTCATCCCACAAGCGGCATAACTTGAAGCATTCGCCAGAACGCATGCCGACATACACAAAGGATAAATTCTAGATCGTGGAGTCCCAGTCCAACATATACCTTACCGCGTCGCACGCCCACAAAATGTTCCTAGGACCCAGATCATAGTGCGTGAAGATCGGTGGCCATGGCCCATGATGCATGAGTCATCAGCGCTCAGCATCAAGGGCGCACGTTTCAGCCGCTGCCAGTGAGACACGTCCAACTTGGGGTTCCTTCACAGTTGGCAGATTAGTAACCGCGACGCACGTCGTACCGCAATCAGCGTCACTGCCATAACCTGGCAGCCGTGAACGGATTCGCATTGCTGACGAGTCCTTTGTGGTTACTGCAGCCGGCCTGGTACAATCCTCGGTCATCACAATTGCGCCGCAACAATCATCCGTCTCCTTGCAAATTTCTGTACCGAGACGTTTGGTGCGCAGTCGGCCGCCGCAAAGCTCCCGATGGGCACCTACCGGGTGAACCGGGCCTCAAGCCCTAAGGCCCAACACGCACTGTTCAAGTTGTTGGCGATCCTTCAAAGCTTCACATGTTGACTTCCCGTCTTCAGTCCATTTTAGGCGAAGTTATTCCCATTTGGAGACATTGCATGGGTCTACAATATTCAATCCTCGATGAACAGTTTCCGTTCTGAATACCACTGTCCAATGTCTGATTTTTCTTCAAACGACATAGCACAAGAAAGTTATACTGCTAATCCTTGTTTCTCGATGGAAGTTGCAATATTGGCTTGGTGTCCCACTCCGTGAGGGCGTGGCGGTCCCTTGCAACGCCAGAATTATCATCCCGACTATATTTTGCTCAGGTCTGTGTCAATTGGTTTTTCGGTTACGAGCTGATCTGGCCCCTACATTTTAGTCTACCAATACTAGTGTGTGTAATATTGCAATAGCCACACAAAAAGTGACCGTTGTCAGCATTCCAGGTCTCAACCTGACGTTTTGTCCACTAAGCACGTAGTGTCGGCGCCAAGTCTGACTTTAGCATCAATGTTACCAAGCCCATTCGTAATACGGCAAGTTCTTGATCGTGATCGGAAGGGAACAGAGGCACAGAGGCACAGCGTGCTCTGTTCCGTCATCCTCCCCGATCACTGCCTGGTCCCGCGCTCTGACAACACAACCATGGTATCGGTTAGATACCGGAATAAACATCTGCAATCCCGGCGGCTCAACCGTTGCTTAACACAGATGCCATCGATATCTGTTTTGATCGCTCTCAAGACATACTAATAGGTAAGCGCTCAGCTTTCTTATAGCGTCTAATCAGACCTCCCAAACACTCTAGTCCGCTTCTCTCGCACGGTAGACTTGACAAGGGGCCACTACTATTTGCATCCTTCTTTCCTGTGCTTGAAGAATTGCCTCGAACTGTTCTCACAACCTTGCACAGGCACTGCTAGGGGTCAGTTTGCTGTTCTGGCCACCTGAATAATCTCATGTTGCGTACGAGCCTTGTTTTCGTCGCACGTCAAAACTCTTCGACTCGCCGGCCGACAGCTGCCAACTCCTGGAGCAGTGTGCTGTAGGGATTCAGGCGTGCGGGGCGATGTAGTCGCTAAACAACTGTTTTCTGCGTGATCACACGCTGGTAATCATCACTCGAGAAAACATCCAAGGTTACCTACCGCTGCAGGATAAAAGCTGCAAAGAGAGGTTTGTCCTATCATCATATTCATTTCCTTCACTTCTCTTTCTTCATCTTAATCCTCTCCTAGCGAGAGCACTTTCTATAGTGATGTTAAATTTAATTCTAATCGCTTCTCTTATTTCGTCGATTGATGCAGCAGCTATTATATCTCGTTCGCAATCCTACCCAATATCGCAGCGCGATGTGCTCGGCCCCAAGACCACGCTTACCATAGCCAATAAGGACATCGCTCCCGATGGCTTCGAACGCTCGTGAGTCTGCTGCCATGACATCATAGCTCGATCCTAATTGTTTAACAGAGCAACACTTGTTAATGGCGTATTCCCCGGACCCTTGATTGCAGCGCAGAAGGTAAGCTTTCGTCAACCTCCTTGTCGCGTACTAACGCTGACCTTATTCTAGGGAGATGACTTTGCCATCGAGGTGGCCAACAAGCTCACAGACACCTCGATGTTCACGACTACCAGTGTTGTAAGCAGCGCCAAATCGTCAATGTTGATGCCAATTAACCTTAGACCCTTGTTTGCTGCAGCACTGGCACGGCCTCTACCAGAATGGAACGAGCTATGCCGACGGGACGTCCTCCGTCACACAATGCCCTATCACGCAGAACAACTCTTTTTTGCACTCTTTCTCCACCCAGAACCAGGCAGGCACTTTCTGGTATCATAGTCATTATTCTGTTCAATATGCAAGTACCACTCCAACCTTGTATACGCAGTAGAGGACTGACCTACGGAACAGTGTGATGGTCTCAGGGGACCCCTGGTAATTTACGATCCTCAAGACCCTCAGGCATATATGTACGATGTCGACGATGGTGAGCGAGCACTTAATTCGTATTTACCCTCTGACCATTATGTGTTTCCAGCAAGTACCGTGATTACACTTGCGGACTGGTGAGTTTTATGAACGCTGGTGGTCTACCCTACTAAAGTGGTGTCACTAGGTATCATACTGAGGCCACCGTCTTGCGCTACGTCATAGGCAATGTTGCCAGCTCCACGCTCGTCAATGGACTCGGACGATACGCTGGTGGACCCATGTCTGATCTCGCTGTGATCAGTGTCAAACAGGGAAAACGGTATCGCATGCGCCTGGTTTCAATGTCATGCGATCCCAACTTCCAATTTTCCATCGATGGCCATAACATGACCATCATCGAAGCGGATGGACAGGCGACCTGAGCCTCTGGTGGTAGATCAATTGCAGATTTTTGCGGGTCAGCGTTACTCTGTGGTTCTGGTAGCCGATAAGCCTGTGGACAACTACTGGATACGCAATCTCCCTAATACAGCAAACGCATCCTTCGAGGGAGGAACAAACTCTGCTATCCTGCGCTACACAGGCGCCCCAAAAGCCGAACCAACTACGGTCAATACTACATCCACGAACCCATTGCAAGAGACCAATTTGCACGCACTGATCAATCCCGGTGCTCCTGGCATTCCAGAATACGGGAAGGCCGATATCAACCTCAACCTCCAGGTTTCCGTCGACTCCGCCTCCAACTTCTTGGTCAACAATGTCACATTCACGCCTCCCACTGTTCCTGTTCTACTCCAGATTCTCAGTGGAACTCAAGACCCTTCTCAGCTGATGCCAAATGAGAGTATCATCATTCTCGAAGCCAACAAAGTGGTAGAGTTGACATTGTCGACAACTGGTCCTGGTGGACCCGTACGTATATTCCATTCATTCGGTGCTTACTTGTCTGATATACTTTGTATCAGCATCCCATCCATCTTCATGGGGTGAGTTCTCTCTGAATTCGATGGCATGGTCGGGCTGGTACTGATATGATCATTAGCACTCCTTCAATGTCATACAGAGCGCGGGTAACAGCACCTTCAATTATGCGAACCCAGTTCGTCGCGATG
The DNA here is from genome assembly GCA_016628085.1 of Suillus occidentalis. Taxonomy (NCBI): domain Eukaryota; kingdom Fungi; phylum Basidiomycota; class Agaricomycetes; order Boletales; family Suillaceae; genus Suillus; species Suillus occidentalis. The sequence continues at coordinate 181,759 of JABBWB010000033.1, forward strand.
TCGTGAGCGCTGGCAGCCTAGGGCAACAAATGGTGATACGATGGGTGACCGACAATTCTGGCCCCTGGTTCTTGCATTGGTAAGGCATCGTATCCATCGAGCTGTCAAGAAGGGTACTGACGCTGAACCAACAGCCACATTGACTGGCACCTCGAAGCGTATGTGTGTGACAGTTGTCGCGGAAGAAATTACTGACTGTTCACATCCAGTGGATTTGCCGTGGTAATGGCCGAAAGTCCCTCAGAAACCAGCGCAAACATGAAGCAAGCGCCAGGTAAGTCATCTGCGACGAAAATGGAATCCTATTGTTGAACTGCTTTCCAGCTGCATGGGATCAGCTATGTCCTGCCTTTAACGCTCTCACACCCTTGCAGTTGGGGGGCGGGGGTCTCAATGCTTACGAAACAGCTGCTAATATTTCCACTAACCTTTACCCACCACCGCCATCGAAATAGTAGTCGACGTTCCACTCGTTTTCGTTTTTCGGGGTTTGCAGGACGACCCACATCTTACTTGGATATTTCTTTATTATCAGTAATCGACCCTCTACCTCATCAAGATACAATATTGGATAGTACTAGTCTCCAGCATCTGGTTGACCCAATGTAGGATATATATGATGGTTAGCCTACTAGTAATGCTACTCAGCTGTGCTGACCACATAATTGATGTAACTGCGGAATTTATATTTATCGACGCTTGGAGTTCAGCATCTTGCATTCTATCGACGTCGAAACGATTGAGCACACATGGACCTAGTACTCATCGGGCTGGAGCCGCTGGGAGGGCTATTTACCAGTTCGATCGTGCACCGATTCTCAAGTGCTTTGTCTCCAGAGTCATACCTGGAGCCGCGGATCATGGCGTTTCCGGGAAGAAGATCTACACCACGAAGAGTTCATCTGGGCCGAAAAAATGGCCTTTTGCCTTGCTCACGATGCGGTGCGCTGTGCTGCAATGATCTCTTGACAGCTGCCTCGGTTTAACTTCCTCGGTAGCCGAAGTCTGATCGTCAGAGCTGGGACTTGAACCAACAACCAAATCACGGAGATGTTGAACAGCGATTTCATCAAGAGGCACGGACATGCGGCGACGACCAGGATTTTCGATAGAAGATTGCTGGACGGAGAGTGTCATCAATATAAACATCACCTGTGCTTCCAAGCAGCTGAGCAGAATCGATGGACCTGCGCTTGCCTTCCTGAGCTCGGCGGAAAGTGGGAGGGGAGTGTATGCATCAGAAACTCTACTTGAAGGTGATGGTTCTCGTTCTGTACCAACGAAGTCGACTCGACAACACGGCGGAAGCTGATTGTAAATCGTATGAAGGCGCTTCCGTCGAGTGAGTTCTTGCGTGAGACGGTGGTAGGATGACAGGGTGAACACAATTGACACATAGCTGTACTTCTGTTGATTCCAGGTATGATGTGGCACGAGGTAAGGCGAGGGGCGTTTTATCTTTGAGCTCCCTATGCTACTGCAAGTGCGAGTGTTGTCGTTCGCTCTGAGAGGTCCAAGGATGCTCTTCAAGGGCTAGGGTAGCGGGTACGGATACGGTGTAGAGATGTGACGGGTTAGTACGCCGGTAATACCGTACCCGCGTGCTATACCCTATACAGTAGCAAACGACACAATTGACACCGAAGAGATCCCATTCCAGCTACATAGTATTCATGCCATTACGATGTCACTGCCTCGAGGCGTTCTCATTTGGGACTCTTATCTTACTTCGCTCACTGCCTCGAGGCGTTTATTATGCCCTATATCAATGATCAAGGACTCTTATAGACTCTTATCTTCCTTCGCTTCGACTCTCATCAGCTGCTGTTCAAAATGACTCGAAAAAAAGGCAAATCGTCGACTCAACAAACCAATAAATCTAGCGAAGCAACAGTTTCTGGTAAAGGTTCGGTACGTGGTTTTCGAGCATCACTTCGTCCACTCCACTCCAAATACTGACATTATCGCATCCTTCATCTAGCACCGACCCCGTAGCAAAGCTCGTCAGCTTCTCGGGAAGTTCAAGGATAAGTTAGGGTTCTCGGTGAGTTCACGAACATGTGTAACGAGCAATACGATTGATATTGCAACATCAAGGATTCTCGTAGCCCTAGCCCTGCGCCCTCCAATTTCGAGGTAGATTATCAGAGTTGCTTCGGTCTATTTTCTAAATTTTGGTGGTCACGCAGGTTCAGGCGGCTCCGTCTGACGTGGAAGTGGAGGCTAATGCCCAATCGGCACTTCAGGGCGCCCAAGAGGCTGAACAGCGCATGCGTTCACCTCCAGAACCTGGGATCACTGTGGCTTCTGCTCTTCAAGGCGCAGAAGAGGGTCTCGATGTTCTTGATAATTTCGAGGAGACATATCTCCAACCCCTCAAGATATTCGACGCTGTGATCGGAGAGATTTCGAATGTATGGAGGCCCTCCTCTCTATCAGAGCTGCACTAAACTAGTTCCACAGGCACATCCATACGCAAAGATAGCACTGGGCGTATTATCTTGCGCAGCCAAAGTATGTTCTCATTTTCTTTATCCTACTGTCACTCACCAATCATTTGCACAGATTATTCTAGCTCAAAGGGATCGCGACGATGCAATACGCGAACTTCTCAAGAAGTTAGGTGAAGTTTACAGCTTCACGCAAGATGAGATGCTTTGCAAAATCTCGTCGATGCACCCTATCCTTGGAAAGATTTCTCAGCAGACCCGTGAATGTGCTGATTTTATCAAAAATTATTCGTCGACCAAGAGCTATTGTAAGTCTTAATCAGCTTTTGCGTTTCGTAACGTCTCAAGCTTCTGCCATCATCACAGGGAAGAGACTTGGAAAGAACGTCTTCTCGGACACGGAAGATACGATCAAAGAGTACAATAACGTGTTCGACGAGCTCATGCAAAACTTCCGTGACAATCTTATTTGTGACGTAGCCATACACGTCCACCATACGGGTAAGTGTTCGGACATCGTTGTGAGTTGACATGTATTCATACCTGTTCAGAAGAAACACTGGAGCTCAGCGGTATGACTTATGCAGACGGCGCGGGACTAGATACCAGAAAACAATGCCTCGAAGGGACGCGCACGGAAATCCGTTCCCAGATCAAGGAATGGATCGACAGCACTGGAGACAATGTTCAACGTGTGCTTTGGCTATCTGGCCCCGCGGGCACGGGAAAATCGGCCATTGCCCACACCATCGCAAAGTCGTTCGAAGACAATGGGGGGCTCAGTTCATGTTACTCTTTTGACCGTCAGCGAGAAGCAGATCGTCGCCATGAAAAGATCTTTTCCACGATCGCGCGCGACCTGGCTGACCGTGACCCGGAGATGAGGCGGGCATTAGCAGATGCAGTCAAGACCGCTCCACAGCTCAAGACGACAAAGGATATCGCGCAGCAGTGGCAGAAGCTTCTTATCGGACCACTGAAGAAGTCATCTAGGCCAACTGGGGAACCCATCGTCATCACGATCGATGCACTAGACGAGAGCGGTGGAGAAGAGACACGGGAAGACCTCCTCCGTATTCTTGCTGGCAAACACCCAGCTGTCCCAAAAATCACAGACCTTCCTGGCAACTTCCGCTTCATCGTCACCTCTCGCCCAGATCGCGACATCAAAGACAAGTTTCGTGGTGTTCAACATATTCGACAGATGTCGATGGATGAGATTCCACCAGCATTCGCACAGCGCGACCTCTATGCTTACGTATCCAAGCAGCTGGAAGAGTTGGATTTTCAGGACAAAGACCTTGCAGTCCTCGCTGAGAAAGCTGATGGACTTTTCGAGTGGGCGCGTCTCGCTTGCGAATACATCAAAAAATCCGATATTGGACTATCTCCAAAAATTTGTTACAGTGCTGTGGTGTCCCGCGATCCTGCGGAGAGAAGCGCGTTATTGTACGACATGTATCGCCTTATTTTAACAGGTATCATGCATGGGGGTACATCTCCGCATCCGCCGAATCTGCGTTTGATGAAGCTAGCGAGATTTCGCTCAGTGATGGGACAAATACTAGGGACAGCCGAACCCCTTCCTTTAGCTTCCCTGAACGTCATGAGGGACCGCTTTCCAAAGCAGGAGGACAGGTTCGAGGTGGAGCATGTGGTAAAAAGTATGGGCTCCCTCCTCAGCGGAACCACCAACGCAGATTCCCCGATCCGGCCCCTTCACGCATCCTTCCACGATTTCTTGACAGACAAAGCATCTAGTGGAGAATTCTTCATCGACCAGATTGACCTATCAAAGGCGCAACGCAACCTCGCATTCGCGTCACTTCGAGTGATGGAACACGGCCTTCGCTTCAATATCTGTGATTTAAAGTCGTCGTATCTGCCTAATAGCAAGGATCCCGGGCTGCAAGAACGAGTTAAAACATACATCCTTCCACACCTATCATATTCATCTCGATTTTGGACGTCGCACGTACGAACCACGGTCTTCGACAAGGAGCTCGCCAAGGAAGTGAAATCATTCATTGACCACGAGCGGCTGTTTTTCTGGCTCGAGTTACTCGCTTTGATCAATGCGCTCGGCGGTGCAGTTCCTGCCCTGTCACTCATTCCCCAGTGGCTGAAGGTGAGTACATTGCTACTGAATGTCAGATAAAGCGCTCATGCGCAACCACAGGGTCATCCCGAATTCAAAGATGTCTCATCGACTGCGATGGACGTACAGAGGTTCATCCAAGTCTTCGGCGGGATCATTTTGCACAGCACGCCACATCTGTATGTATCGGCACTCCCGTTCTTGCCTGCCAACTCTCCACTATCGAAACATCTTTCTGCACGGTTTCCGAATACTCTTCGTGTGGCATCTGGACGTATTATGAACTGGCCGGTCGTTCAGGCTGTGCTTAGGGGGCACACTTCTTCAGTTTACTCGGTCTCGTTCTCGCCGGACGGCACTCGCATCGTCACTGGTTCTTCGGATAACACTGTTCGGCTGTGGGATGCAGGGACGGGAGAGCCAGTCGGTGAGCCCTTGCGGGGGCACACTTCTTATGTTTTGTCGGTCTCGTTCTCGCCGGACGGCACTCGCATTGTCACTGGTTCTTTGGATAAGACTGTTCGGCTGTGGGATGCAGGGACGGGAGAGCCAGTCGGTGAGCCCTTGCGGGGGCACACTTCTTCAGTTTACTCGGTCTCGTTCTCGCCGGACGGCACTCGCATCGTCACTGGTTCTTCGGATAACACTGTTCGGCTGTGGGATGCAGGGACGGGAGAGCCAGTCGGTGAGCCCTTGCGGGGGCACACTTCTTCAGTTTACTCGGTCTCGTTCTCGCCGGACGGCACTCGCATCGTCACTGGTTCTTTGGATAAGACTGTTCGGCTGTGGGATGCAAGGACGGGAGAGCCAGTCGGTGAGCCCTTGCGGGGGCACACTGATTCAGTTTACTCGGTCTCGTTCTCGCCGGACGGCACTCGCATCGTCACTGGTTCTTGGGATAACACTGTTCGGCTGTGGGATGCAGGGACGGGAGAGCCAGTCGGTGAGCCCTTGCGGGGGCACACTGGTTCAGTTTTGTCGGTCTCGTTCTCGCCGGACGGCACTCGCATCGTCACTGGTTCTTCGGATAACACTGTTCGGCTGTGGGATGCAGGGACGGGAGAGCCAGTCGGTGAGCCCTTGCGGGGGCACACTGATTCAGTAAGGTCGGTCTCGTTCTCGCCGGACGGCACTCGCATCGTCACTGGTTCGGAGGATAACACTGTTCGGCTGTGGGATGCAAGGACGGGAGAGCCAGTCGGTGAGCCCTTGCGGGGGCACACCAATTCAGTTAACTCGGTCTCGTTCTCGCCGGACGGCACTCGCATCATCACTGGTTCTTCGGATAACACTGTTCGGCTGTGGGATGCAGGGACGGGAGAGCCAGTCGGTGAGCCCTTGCGGGGGCACACCTCTTTAGTAACGTCGGTCTCGTTCTCGCCGGACGGCACTCGCATTGTCACTGGTTCTTTGGATAAGACTGTTCGGCTGTGGGATGCAGGGACGGGAGAGCCAGTCGGTGAGCCCTTGCGGGGGCACACTGAGTCAGTTTGGTCGGTCTCGTTCTCGCCGGACGGCACTCGCATCGTCACTGGTTCGGACGATAAGACTGTTCGGCTGTGGGATGCAGGGACGGGAGAGCCAGTCGGTGAGCCCTTGCGGGGGCACACTTCTTCAGTTTGGTCGGTCTCGTTCTCGCCGGACAGCACTCGCATCGTCACTGGTTCTCTTGATAAGACTGTTCGGCTGTGGGATGCAGGGACGGGAGAGCCAGTCGGTGAGCCCTTGCGGGAGCACACTTCTTATGTTTACTCGGTCTCGTTCTCGCCGGACGGCACTCACATCGTCACTGGTTCTTCGGATAAGACTGTTCGGCTGTGGGATGCAGGGACAGGAGAGCCAGTCGGTGAGCCCTTGCGGGGGCACACTGAGTCAGTTTGGTCGGTCTCGTTCTCGCCGGACGGCACTCGCATCGTCACTGGTTCTTGGGATAACACTGTTCGGCTGTGGGATGCAGGGACGGGAGAGCCAGTCGGTGAGCCCTTGCGGGGGCACACTGATTCAGTAAGGTCGGTCTCGTTCTCGCCGGACGGCACTCGCATCGTCACTGGTTCGGACGATAACACTGTTCGGCTGTGGGATGTAGTAATGAGGCAGCCATTGCAACAGTGCGACGTGTCAGATCCATCAGCATTCTCAGTTGAACATCGCACGATCGAGGCCACCACTACCATGGCTTCGAACAATCACTCCATTTCCTTCTCGTCCAATCCCATTCATGCGCTACGCAACACTTCTGAGCTTATGGAGCCAGCATCCCATGATGACATCAGTTCGACCTACTTTTTGCTGAATTGTGACAGTGGATGGATGGTAGGACCCACACATCGGCTGCTATTTTGGGTACCACACGCTTCTCGACACCCATTTTATAGCCCTCAAACTGCGTTAGTGATACCCAGAGGAGGTCCTGAACTTGATTTGAGCCGCATGGCACATGGACAACACTGGCAAAAGTGCCGAGAGCAGTGAGTCTCTTCAAGACCCTTTCCGTTCCTCGCAATTACTAAAACCAATACTTGCAGACCTTTAGCACCGACGATGATTGCAGCGGTGGATCAGGCATTTCAGATACAATTTTGATGTGACCGAATGTACTATGGATCATGCTCTGTATTCTATTTTATGCGCGGCATTTTATCAAATTTTATCATTGTCCATGCGAACGACATGAGCTGACTGAGACTCTGGCACTCATGATGGGTGGACTAGCGCAGCTAGCCATGTGCCTGCCTCTAGCAGATCGAAGCTGGTGTGGCCTCAAGTAATGATGATTTCTTTCGGTTTACACAATTTTTCCGAGTGTTTTGAACATGATGTCGACTAAGATATCACACCGTCGCGCAGATTGTGTCGTGTCGAGATCAGAGAATGAGCGCTCTCAGGCTGCAGCATGCCAAACAATTGAGAAAATAATCACAACAAATTCCTTGAGTGGATAAATGTCGGGATTCATTGGAACGTGTTTTCTTCGCCGCCAGCGCCAAGTGGAGTTGACCAGTTTATTACGACTAGAATTCAGAATGATGGTGAACACTACATCTAGATTCTATCTTCGTCCACAAGCAAGCGAATGTCAAATTCTGCTTATCTGTTGGTGGCCATTCTCAGGTGCAAAGGGCCAATTCGAATAACCTGCCGATGTGAGATTACCGCGCATGTACCATGTTGCTTGGTCGCCCCGCTCAAGTGCGATGTCCTTTAGCAGGCGGAATGGAAGGTCAGGCTAGAGAAGGGGGGTACGTCAGTCATAAACAAGTCCGAGAACAAATGGCTCACGTTTGGCATAAACAACCTCCCGAATCCAACAAGTCCGCCTTTACTGTCTACCGTCTCAATTGCGCTGTCCCGGGTATGCCCATTTGTGCTGATGAAAGTGCTTCCTTCGACCCCTTTCCAAATATCACGGAGGTAGTCACTGTTTTTGTCAGCAGTGATTTCGGCAGGCATCGGTTCTACGACGTGAATATACGCAAGTTTGTGTTTGCGCAGCTGCTCGACCAAGTAGGAGAACTGGGGTTTAGGGTCTGCCATGCCCATGCTTACACCACTAATAAGCTAAATGAACATTGTTAAGATTTCATCATACACGTACCGTTGAATACGCCCCATGGGCTTATTCTGAATCCCGTCCTCTCAACAACCATATGGGCATCGGTGTATATCCCAGGGACATTATCGTAACCCCCAGCTTGCCGGGATATGAAGGGGCAGACCCTCTCTGAGAGTAGTAGGCTGGTGTTTGTGGGCTTTGGACATGATCGAATCTGCGTGTGCGTGTACACGGGTAAGTGGGGCGAGGACGATGCGGTGCTGCATCGAGGAAGACATGGGACACTAACGTCATACCGCGGGTATGGCGGTCATGGTCATGTCGTGGTCATACCATACCCGTCACGACTACAGAACCGGACTGGACTTTAAAATACTACACCGCACACCTCATTCAAACTATTTGTCTTAGATGCCCTGGGGCTTGAAAATGTGCAGCACTCGTCTCTCCTTCGTTATCCGCGGACTCCCAGCTCCATCAATTTCAATCTTGAATGCATCGCATCGTATGTCGCCTCAGTCCCCAACTTCATAGCCATAGCCGTGAATCCCAAGCCCCTCAACTTTATATGACATACCGGTGAAGGTGCCTCCATGGCTACAACAGGGATTTCATTGGATTCTGCGTGTTTACTGGCAGTGGCGCTGGAAGGCATTGTATATGGTGAGCATCCCCGTGCGTTTCTTCAACCTCACAATACTCACTAAGCTATCCAGGCTTCTCAATCCTCCTCTTCATAGGCACAATATGGTCTCTGGCCGCCAAACAGCGCATACAGAGCGTCAATTGCCCAATCGCAACAGTAGCCATCCTACTGTTCGTATGGAGTACTGCAGTTAGTGCACCTCGCTACTTACATCTGTTATCGCCTGCTAACTTTCTCCAAGCACATGATCGTGAACATCATCCGTGTCGAAGTTGCACTAGTAAAGTATCGTGATACTCACCCAGGTGGACCAGCAGCATTCTTCGCAGACCCCTCCCAGAAAACACTTTTGATTCTGCATGGGTTATACGTCTTGCAAACTATGCTAGTTGATGGGGCAGTGGTCCGTTCATATTTTGATCTGCCAGCTTAAGGCTTTCTTGGCTTATCGAAGTTGCCTGGTAGATCTATTGCTGATATGTCGTGTGGCGATCAGTTTGGATCGTGATCCTACCGTGCATGCTGTGGTGCAGCGTTACACACTCACACTCACTCACAAAGTATTCTATGACTTTGCATCAAAGCAACTGGTATTGCTGTAGTGTACAGATATTCACAAGCCTCAAGCACCTCTGCAGACTTCAATTGGTGAAATCACACAATGGGTCACAGCGTTCTTCGCCTCGACAATGGCAACCAACGTGTTGAGTTCAGGTGAGTGCATCTCTGCGAGCGCAGCGTCAACGCCCTGACCACGTCCAGAACTTGCTGGCATACCGCATCTGGATGATCGAACGGAACGTCTCTGAAGTCCGTACGACAGAAAGCACTCTAATGCCAATAGTGCGCATGCTCATGGACGCCGCCGTGCTATACACCGTCGTCCTCTTCATCGGACTCATCTGTTTCGTCATCTCGAACAACAGAGTAGAACCCGTCGTAGACATGGTCAGTACGCACGCCCACCCAGGGCCATTATCCCCAATCAAACTTGAATTTTAATATCGAACGACCAGATCATGCCGATCATATCGAATACATTCTACATGGTCCTCATCCGCATTGCCATCAACAGACAAACGCACAGATCAGAGCAATTTGCAGCATTATCCAATGCAGGTCCATGTATCCCAGTATACGTGCAGTGATGGCACTTATGTGATTGCGAGTGAGGATCGGCCGTCGACGTTTACGACGGATCCTGCCAAGGAGTATTTGCAGTCCGTTGTTGTTTCTTGCTTTCCCCTGGTCACTTACTTGTGCTTTTAATTTAATGTCTACGCTCTGAAATGCTATGGGTTTGTGCGCTTGGCTCATCGATGATATAGTGTAGTCATTAAGGACCCGTGGACGTTTGGTCGGCTTGCCATCAAGATAACACAACTCGAAACTGGTGCAAGCTCGTCAGATGCAGCACCACTATGCAGCGCAGAACTGCCTATTCTGAGAGTACCCATCAAGAAAATCGATGAACTTAATTAGACTATCATCTCTTGATCTAGAACTCAATTGATCAATTGCTGGGTACTAAACTTAAGCCTTAGTCCACCGCGGGCATCAAGATATCTGGGAATTTATATTGCGGGCTCTAAGGCTATCTTGATATCGCATCCCAACCAACCACACATAATACCATCAGCCAGTCATCTATACCCCCACCAAAGGCGACATGTCCCTCCCAACGCACACCCCAGTCTGGCGTATCAAGAAATCCCAGAAGACTCCGTAGTTCTTGATTTTCTGACGATGCGACGTTTCCATTGACTGAAGAACCCGTGCCGAGTCTTGAGGATGAAGAGATGCTTGTAGAGAACGTGTACATCTCCAACGATCTCTGTTCATGGTTGGATTTCTCGGTCATGACCATGTCACGGGTATCCTAGGATGGATCCAGAAAGGCGTCTTGCCAGAGCGCCTTTACACAGCTCCCGTGCGTGAAGACGACGTCATGGCGACTCATTCCATCGCTCGTGTTCTTGCGCTCAAGGACAGCACAAACCAGAGTTCGATCGACCTCCCAGCTCCAATTCAACGTGTTTGTCCTGAATGCCGATCACAGCATCACGTTTTGACAGTTTCAAACATCAAGAAACAATGCATTATACCCTTGGCATCGCATCTTCATCGTGCCTTCCCTTACCACTGCCGCCTCTTTCAGAAGAATCGCCTTCTACACGTTCGACGTCGTTGATCAGGACTCCTTCACGGCGGCTTGAACCCGCGCTCTAGTTGCCAGGTGCGTTGTAGGTGTGCGCGTTCCAGTGTAGGGTGGCCGGATTGTCTATACGATATGACTTGTAGTCTGTAAACGATCTCGATTCAGCGCACAAATGATGAAATGATGGCACGAAGGCCTGTTCTAGAGGCAAGGAATGAAGGGTAGCGGATCTGCGCTGCAGTTGAGTGCGTGATGTCGGCATGCTTTCACTGGTATCCAAGATAGAGTCGAGTGTGATAACCTAAGTGACATCAAATGAGAAGATGAGAATTGGATGCAAGTTAAATGATGCCATCAAACCTTTTGCGCATCGAGCAATGTATCATCCCATAACATTCTGTTCGACCTCACCTTAATGCGATTTGCAAAGACGGTAGCAGTGGCAAAGTCCAGGTCAATCGCCGCCGAGTGAAGCTCGATGGCTCTGTTGTAATCGCTCGTAGTGAGTGCAGCATCTCCCTCTGAAGCAAGGGCAGCAACTCCATCCACAGCATAAAGAACGCTGCACGGTTGCTTGAATGCTAGTGAAATGCGGGTTAGGAGGATTGTATGCTGGACACATCAGTAACAACTTGCCAATAGATCAATCGGAACACCCAGCCGCCGTAGTTCCACCACTCATATCCATCATGTATCGGTACGATTTGCGGGCTGCTCTAGCTCTACCTATGCATAGCAGTGATAGCATCAACTCTGGTTTGCAATTTGGCATAAGCATCCAAGATCCCACCCGAAGAGCTGGAGAAGGCACAATTAAGCACAAATAACAAGTTCAGTTGTATCAGATCGACGTACCACAGTCCCTCGAAAAATCCTCCAATGACGCGCCCTCGAATGAATTGAGATGACGAACGGAAGGGGGACATTTACCCCCAACACCTGTCCTTTGAGAGTGTCCTCTGGGTACTTCCCACTCTGTGACCAAGTCATCGTCACCTCTGCTGGGGATGTGCTTGCCGTGGAGAAGGTAACGGCGTGCACGTTGTAGGAGGGCTTGAGAGTTGCGATGGTTCGTCGATCCGAAAGCCGCCAGAGGCGACAAGGGTGCCAGTAGAGTTCACAGCAATAGCATGACCTTTCCAGAAATCGCCAGCCTTCTAGATCGATCTAACCTGCTCCTGTAAGTTAGTTATATTCTCTAGTGAGAGAAGTCGTGTGCCATCTGGAGTCGACGCGAGCTCGATCAACATGATCGATGAGCGTCCAACGTTCCGATTACATAATTGCGTTCACTTGTCATATTCACCTTTGAGCTGGGCCCGATGCCGAAGTCATGGTACTCGTGCGCAAGCAGTGCAAGTCTGGTCATTCGCCCCGAGCCTGAGGAAGGATGCTCTTCAAGGGTAGATCAAAGCTTGATTTGAGCCGCATAGTCTGTAAGTCGTTACTTTCATCAGATGTGGTCGAATAGACATTCGATTGTTTATCACTTGCAGCACTGCTTGCCTGAGGCGGAGTGTATAGATGTACTTGATTAGGCTTATCACATCGCTAGTCTCCACACAGTCGTTCCTTCCAGACGTGGTCCGATCCTTATCGCTTGGCGCTCATGCAACACTGCAACAAATATTGCCTCGAGGCCTATATAAATCATCTTAGACTCTTTTCTTACTTCCCCTCAACTGCCATTCGCAATGACTCGGAGAAAAGGCAACTCACTGAGGGATTCGACCACAGAAACCCACACATCTAGCGAAGCAGCGACTCGTGGAAGCTCAGTATGTGGCTTTTGAGGTTCGCTTCAAGCCAAACGCTGACATTGCCGCATCCTTTGTCTAGCACCGACCCCGTAGCACAGTTGGTTGGATTTTGCGGAAGGTTAAGGGCAGTCTTGAAGACGGTGTGAACAAGTTAAGAACTGTGAGTCCACGAGCATGCGTAATGAGTGTCCTGGAATACGACTAATACTGCAACAAGCGCTCAAAGGATTCCCGTAGTCGCAGCACTGTTCCCCCGCATGAAAGTGCGTCATCGACCCCGAATGTCACCACCGTACGTTCTCATACTTGCTCTCTAGTCTCTGCTCTCTCTAAATTTTGGTCGTCGCGCAGGTTCATGCTGCTCCGTCTGATGCAGAAGACGAGGCTGATCTCCAATCAGTAATCCGGGACACACAGCAAGCTGCGAAGTGCATGCATCCACTCTCGGGACCTGCAATCACTGTAGCGTCTGCTGGCCAAGACGCACAAGTAGATCTCAATGCCGTTGATGATTTCCAGGCAACATATCTCAAACCCCTCAGGATATCTGACACTGTCATCGCAGAGATCGGGAATGTATGGACCATCCTCTAAAGCGGAATCGAGCTAATTCAGTTCCACAGCTACATCCATACGCAAAGATGGCGCTTGAAAAAATCTTTTCCACAATCGCGCGCGACTTGGCTGACCGTGATCCGGAAATGAGGCGGGCATTGGCAGGTGCAGTTGAGGATGAAATTTCGCCTAAGAAGACGGTTCAGGCTGTGCTTACTAGGGGGCACACTTCTTCAGTCAACTCGTTCTCGCTGGACGGCACTCGCATCGTCACTGGTTCTTCGGATAAGACTGTTCGGCTGTGGGATGCAGGGACGGGAGAGCCGGTTGGTGAGCCCTTGTGGGGGCACACTGATTCAGTTAACTCGGTCTCGTTCTCGCCGGACGGCACTCGCATCGTCACTGGTTCTTGGGATAAGACTGGTTGGCTGATGACATTGAACACTTCGAACAATCACTCCATTTTCTTCTCGTCCAACCCCATTCATGCGCTGCGCAACGCTCTTGAGCTGATGGAGCCAGCATCCCATGACGACCGCAGTTCTATTCCATTTGTCCTGAATGACAGTGAATGGGTTTTTGGGCCCAAACATCAACTGTCATTCTTGGTACCATCCGCTTCTCAATCCCCATTCTATAATCCTGCAACCATCTTAGTGATGCCCAGAGGAGGTCCCGAGCTTGAATTGAGCCGCGTGGCACATGGACGACATCGGCAAAGCTGCCGAGAGCAGTGAGTCTCTTCAAAGCCCTTTCCATCCTTTGCAATTACTAAATCCACCACTTGCAGACCTTAGCCCCAACGATAATCGCAGCGATGGATCAATCATGGAGATTCTAAATACAATTTTGATGTGACTGAACGTACAATGGATCATGATCATGCTCTGTGTTCTAGTCCGAGTTTAATATCGTCCATGCGAACGACGTGAGCTGACTGTGACTCTGGCACTCATGATGATGGACTGGCGCGGCTGGCAATGTGCCTGCCTCTGGCAGATCGAAGTTGGTGTGGTCTCAGGTAATGATGATAGCATGCTTCAGGTTTGCACAATCTTTTCCGAGTGTTTTGAATATGTCGACTGAGAGATTACACTGTCGCGCAGAATGTGTCATGCCAAGGTCAGAGAATGTGCGCTCTCAGGCTACTTCACCTGCAGGCCAGTGTGCAGCATGCCAAATAATTGAGAGGATAATTCCTTGAGTGGATGTATTTCAGGATTCATCGGAACTTGTTTTCTTTGCCGCCAGCACCAAGTGGAGTTGATAATTGATTACGACTGGCATTCAAAATGATGGTGAACGGTACTAATCTAGATTGTATCCGCGTCCGCAGGCAAGCGAAAGCCATCATTCATGTCAATCTACTTATCTGTTGCTGGCCATTCTCAGGTGCAAAGGGCCAATCCAAATAACCTGCCGATGTGATATTACCGCGCATGTACCATGTTGCTTGGTCACCCCGCTCAAGCGCGATGTGGCTGTCGTCTTAGTCTTTACATCAATATTTGCTAACCATCGCAACAGCAACATCAATGCCCCAGGGTAACATGGCTCGTTTTGGGTCCTACCCTGTTCCAAACCTCACTGTCTGCGGTACGTAGTTCCTCCTAACACCCTTTCACAGAATTAGAGCATGTAGCTTCAAGTTGCTAATAGCCAAGCCGAACACTAACAAATCTGGGGGTCACTGTCTGTGATGTCATCCTGCTCCCGTACGCCTCAACACGTTCAGCTGGGCTTGCCTAGCTCTAGTAGTTCCGTCACACGACGTGAATTTTTTATAAGCCCGAGGAATTTGAACACATTGATGCCATCGTTGGCCGTGCGCCACTCGCGATTGTCAAGATGGCTTGCTATTATTTCCACTCAACACAATCGTCGCCGTGCGTATATTCGAGGCAGGCGTTTTTCCTCTGTCACGCGGAACGACGGACACCTAGTATGCAGCACAATCATTCCTCTTCTGACATCGAATAGTCATCTTTCATCCGGTGCCTCAGAATAGATATTCGACATTTCATCCACCGCATCCTCTCACATTATTTTCTAGGCTACAACCTATCACACCATCTGCGTTCATTGCATGCAGTTGGGTATCGATGATACAAATACTCGGATGGCTTCCAGTCTCGACCATTCGCCCATCCCAATACCATCCCTCATCGACTATACCTCTCCATTGTTTCAACCTGCCTGTCAGGGCATCCCATTTCATGAACTTTCGTCAAGCGTCATTACTCCCCTGCCATAGGTGTGGAGATTCGCATTCACGTGCTTCGGAACGAGAATGGCACTGGTCTGTGCGCTCGCACTCAAATACTGCTCTGCTTCGAAGATTCGCCACTTTGTGTTTCTCTCTTCTACTTCGCTCTCCCCATTTGTGCGGCGCCCTACAGTTTTAGTCCACCCGCCCACCTCCCATTCTGTCATAAGAATCTAGTGCTTTTGGTTTGGTATTGCCTCTCCTTCAGACCCAACGTCTGCTACCGATACTAAATCACTTAGCGCTCCGAAGGGCTGTTCTCCTCCTCCTCCCGATCCGCGTCGACTTGTGTCTTGATGCACGCGCTTTCGGAATCCCTGAGCTTTCGGCACTCCGAGCTTTCAGTACTCAAAGCTTTTATAGACACCGAGCAAAAACACGTCTCGGTCAAAGCAACCCCAGCCCTTCCCACACAAATAACCAAATCCTCAAAGATTTGTTTATCCTATCTCTTAGAATCCTCTCAGACCGTTACCTAACTCGTGCTGTATATTTGTCTTCACTACTCGCAACAAATATTGTCTTCCCCCTCTCGAAGATCAACTGACGAGCTTCTTCCAAGACAGCTGATCTTTCTCTCTGCTCCGCCTCAACGCTATCATACAAAGGTCATACCGCGGATATGCATATGGAGGTCATGGTCATGGATATGGTGGATGTAGAGATGTGCAACTCGACGTAACAATGTGTAGTAAAATTAGGACTGGACCGGACTTTAAAATACAACATCGCACACCTCTTGCTCTACTTGTTGATGCCCCGGGGCTTTGGCTAGCATGAGTACCTCCCTGTATGGCCAGCCCGAAAATGTGGAGTTGCAAGTCTTGTCATCCACCCCGATGTTGAGGTTAATGATGGACTCGGTCTGGGCGGTGTTCACGTCTGTTTTCGACTGCTACTGTTGAATCTCTCATCGCGTTCGTAACTTCGATCCTTGCACCAACCGCATGTATGTTCCTCATTTCATCGCATATAACTTCGGTGATATCAATGATTGCAGTAAGCATTCAAAGTGTCCTTGCAGACGGTGACATTGTGGCCCTTCCGGTTGGGGCGGTGGTAAATAACAGTACCTATAAGTAAGTCGTTCGTCAACGTGTATTGTCGTCGCTCTTAGTCAATTGCAACAGCACTACCTTCTCACCAGACTATGCAGACTTCGCTGCTTCAGTTCTCTGAGCGGAGATAAGTCTAGGAGTACAGTACAATTTTTCTACTGCTGCTTGTCATGAGGCAGGTACCTCGGCATTCATTGTGCCTCAACCACTCAATCTTCCGATGACTTCGACTGCCCGTTGGTTGACGGATGTGGTTGGCTTGAGGCCATTTCGTACGTGGGCATCCACTAACATAACGCAGCCTGTCATAGTGCCCAACGCATCGGATAGCACGTTACTGGCAGCAGTAAGTCTGGAAGCCTTGGATTTGGACATGGCCTTGGACTCCACGAACTTTTGTATGTTTTGACGAATAATGTGTGATGACCACTTACAATGCCACAGTTGCACTCGAGTCTCTTGCGAATATTGCCGTCATGAATAACTATGTGTGGAACCACACCACCCATAAACTTCCTACAGACGGTCAATGGACCCAAGGCTGCTTGCAAGGCTGTTTGGTCAGTTCAACTTCCAACTCTATGTGGTTGAAACGGGGATACCGACGTTCACTCTACAACTCCCTCCTTCAATCACCTTTGGGCAATCCCAATCATGGCAAACGGCTTTCCTTGTTTGCAAACCAAACGCGGTAATCGAGACTCGTGAGGTTCGTGCAGAGGGGGGTGCCATGCTGTCCGTCCAGCCTCTCAGCGAGGGTAAACAACTCACGCGACAGGGAAACTTTCCTCCGCGTGATACAACAACTATGCTGTCTATCGCACTGAATAGCCTAGCAAATACTGGACCTGTAAATTTCAGCGCCACGATGGGTCTCGGGTCTCAACCCCAAGTCTATTTTCTGTTCGGTTCCAAGCAGGTCATTTCGTGACCCCGGGCCCTGGCTGGAAGTGGCTCAGACATTGTGAATGCCACCTTCCTTCCGGTCGCGAATCTTTCGACAGCCTTTGGACAGATGCTCCGGTCTGCATCAAAGGGTACGCTTTAATTTCTAACATGCTGCAGATAATTGATGACCGTTTTACCAAAAGCATACTTGTCGGGGTATCTCGGGACCGCCTATGTTCCAGCGAGACTTTCAGCTCTCGAAGTGGTCTTTATGTCTTCTTTGCCGCTCGTCACCATCTCCACCGCGACTTTCCTTTTGTTATATATACTTTTTGGTTTTTTGCATCTTCAGAAGCGGGGACAGGAATTCAACTTGCCGGTGAGTGACTTTCAGAGCGTGTGGGGTGTGCTGTGTTAATGTATCATCAAGAATCTCGCGAGAGCTGTCTATAGCTCCAATCTACCCGAAGAAGAGATTTCACGGTCAGCGCAGGAAATAGATGACGGGAAATGCAGTGAAGAGGAGGTCATAAAACAAATGGATGATCGGATGGTTATCCTACAACGACACCCTGATGGCTTAGGTGTCCTTCATATCACTTGATTTTCTCCCGGACACGAGATGATACGTTTCTAATATCAATCGGTTGGGCGTTGGCTTAGGTAGTGGTTCTTATTGTTCCTTGTCTTCCTGATGTGCAAATACGGCCTCATCTAGGACCTCATTTACCCTCATGATAGTGTAATAGTGTTATGGAATTGTGATTATCATAGCATGCATAAATTATATTCCCGACTACATAAATACCGTCAGTTAACTCATGTAGCGTACCAGACCATCTGCGGAAGATCATCCACCCCGACAAGCGTCACAAGCTCGTGCTGTGGTGTGTCGAACACACCACACATTCCAGAACTTTGAGTAGACTGTGGTGCAAACATAGGAACCTCGGTTGAACTGGAAACGGTGCAGTCGACGTAGGAGCGGGCGCCAAGAAATCCATTTGCGACATCAAGATACCTCTCCCAGAGTGTGTACAGTGAAATGATTTCTTGCGCAATGGTGGCGACCAATGGCATTGAAACGTTGAGTTCAGCAAAGAAAGCAACAAAGTCCTGTGAGTGCTTCTTTCCGTGATTCAAGGATGTGCTAGAACTTTGCCGAGGTGATCTTCTTGGGGAGCTGTGGACTGGTGTCACTTCAATTAAACGAGACCGCTGTTGCAGGAGCTCTCTAGTTGGACCGTGCAAAACCACAACAAGGTAGAGTGCTGTGATGGCGAGTAGATGGGGAGGATAAAGCAAGCAGAGATCTGAGTGATCTGTATCATTGATGATAGACCTACAAGTGAAATTAGCTATGAAACACCTCTTGTACAGATTCACTCACCAAGCTAGCTGGAGGGTCAGGCACTCTTTAAACGTCCGTCCTTGCGTGTTCCAAGCACTCCTCGCCGGTGCTCCAGGCTTCAATGAAGGCGGAACATCCGGCAGGTAGACGATGGTAAGCACTGAATGGCGATGGAGTTGACCGATTGTTGCAGTTCGACATTGATAGTCTGGTCGATGCAGCATGTATCCATCCATGCCCAGCAGTACCTCATACGACGAGCAGTTTCACAAAATGACTGCAACTTCGCGATGCCGCCAACCGGAATCAACTCGTACTCGGCCTTGTCCTGGATTTGTCGCAGCAGCAGCTCCTTCCCTTCCCATAGCATAACATAACGGAAGTACGTCGACACCACGTCTTTGATGTGCTCCATTTGAAGGCCCGCATGCGTCATTGTTGACGATAAGAGCTCCTCGTACTCTGCGCTCGTTTGAAAGGCATCAATCTTGCCTCTTGATCGCATAATCGCCCAGTGAAAGTGTTAAATAGACGATGTGGGGCGTTTTCGAGTTGAGAATGGACGATCTGGTGAACAACGCCTTTGGCTTCATTTAGAGAAAGATACTGCCGGCGCAGCTCTGAAAAAGAGTTCAAGCATCTCAATTCATGTGATAATTGGGACCTTACCTCACACTTGTGTCGAGAGCGCTGTCCAAATTGGAGAGCATGACCTGGAAGGCCTCGATCGCTTCATCATAATGTTGTGTTCCGTGAAGCGCTGCATGCTTCAACTGGTATCCAAGATAGAGTCAAGTGTGATAACCTAAGTGACATTAAATGACAAGATGAGAACTGGATGCGAGTTACATGATATGCTATCAAACCTTTTGCGCATCGAGCAATGCTTCTTCCCATAGCATTCTGTTCGACCTTGCCTTACTGCGATTTGCAAAGACGGTAACAGTTGGTCGATCGCCACTGAGTATAGCTCGATGGCTCTGTCGTAATCGCTCATAGTGAGTGCAGCATCTCTCTTTGAAACAAGGTCAGCAACTCCGTCTGCAGCATAGAGAACGCTGCACTGTTGCTTGAATGCTAGTGAGATGCGAGTTAGGAGGATTGTACATATGCTGGACACATCAGTGACAACTTGCCAATAGACTAATCGGAACACCCAGACACCATAGTTCTATCACTCATGCGTCATGTATCGGTACGATTTGTGGGCTTCTCTAGCTCTACCTGCCCAAAGGAATGCATAGCACCGACTCTGGTGTGCAATTTGCCATGAAAATTCAAGATCCCACCCGAAGAGCTGGAGAAGGCACAGTTGAGCACGAATGACAAGTTCAGTTGTATCAGATCGACGTACCACAGTAAAGTCTTGATATTTTGTATGAGGGTCCCATTTAGATAAGTAGACGATGGTGTTCACAGCGTCAGTGAAGTGGTCAGCGGCTTCTGTGTGACACGCGCCATCTCATGCATGCAATCCCAGTTGAACTCGTAGATACGCCTGATGGGCCAAGTTAATATCAGTGAGAACGCATGAACATGGACACTATGGAGTCAAGAACACTCACTTCCACATTGCGACAGGCAAGAGAATCGGCATTTGGAAAAGTGGCAACCAGCTCTTGGACGTGTAAAATTGGCTCGGCATATTGACTTGCATGATAAAGGACGACGGCCTAATAGCCATCATGAAGTGGGGAGCATATGGAACAATGCTGACGTACCTTGATTAAGAGCAGAAGATGTGTGATATATATTTGAACTTCTGTTTGTGAACGTGAATGCAAGGTCAAATGCTTTCATTGCGTCGCGTGATTGCCCTTTTCCACAGAGAGTGATGGTCTTGGAGATACAGCCTGTCAACGTGCTCTATGCCAGTAGTCTATGTATCTGACCTTGAGTGCTGATCATCAAGTGCGTGGTCCCAATCAGATTTTCTCGCCGATCGATTGGCATAAGAATTGTATACGTAGTCGTTGCAAGGTAGGCAAGAGAATATTCATGACGAGGATCTACATCACGCATGGTCAGATTGTGTCATAAAAGTCAAGAGTGGAAATCGCGGAATCCTGAGTCGTTCACAGTGATACGCACTATAGCTATGACCTTTACAGGGATCACCAGCTCTCCAGATCAATGTATCCCACTCCTGTAGAAGTCGTGTGCCATCTAGCGTCCATGCGAGTGAAAACTTGAACTTGATCGATAGTATCGATGCCAGAGTGAGCGACGAAGTCGAATCCAGCATTCCAATTACATAATCACGTTCACTTGTCATGTTCACCATCACCGTGACATTGATGGACGGTACCGCGGATGTATATATACCTTGTCAAGCATTCCTCTTGAACTTGAACATGCACGACTAATTGCAGCTGTGGATTTTGTGGGAAGGCAGTGGAGGCTGCTTGGCGAGGGGTGTATTATCTCGAAGTCATACTCATGTGCAAGTGCGAGTCTCGTCATTCGCTCCGAGTTTGAGGAAGTCCAAGCTTGCCTCGAGGCGGAGTGTGTAGTGCCTGGGTGTACTTGGATCGGCTTATCACATCAGATGGTAGTTTCCACACAGTCGTTCCTTCTATCAGTCGTGGTCCAAATTCCTTATCGATTGGCGCTCATGCAACACTGCAACAAATATCATAGCCTCGAGGTCCACCTGTTCCTTTATATCAATCATCTTGGACCCTTTTCTTACTTCCCCCTCAACTGCCATTCCCAATGACTTGGAGGAAAGGCAACTCACCGAGGGATTCGACCAAAGAAGCCCACACATCTAGCGATGCACCAACTCGTGGAAGCTCAGTATGTGGCTTTTGAGGTTCGCTCCAAGCTAAACACTGACATAACCGCATTCTTCGTCTAGGACCCACCCCGTGGGTTGCTGGGGAAGTTTGAGGGCAGCATTAAAGACGGCATGAACAAGTTCAGAACTGTGAGTCCATGAGCATGTGTAGTGAGTGTCCTGGAATACGACTAATACTGCAACAAGCGCTCAAAGGATTCCCGTAGCTGCAGTCCTGTCCCCCCGCATCAGAGTGCTTCATCGACCCCGAATGTCACCACTGTACGTTCTCATACTTGTTCTCCAGTCTCTGCCCTCTCTCTAAATTTTGGTGGTTGCGCAGGTTCATGTTACTCCATCTGATGCGGAAGACGAGGCTGATCTCCAATCAGTAATCCGGGATACACAGCAAGCTGCAAAGTGCATGCATCCACTCTCGGTACCTGCAATCTCGGTGGCGTCTGCTGGCCAAGACGCACAAGTGGATCTCAATGCCGTTGACGATGTTCAGGACACACATCTCAAATCCCTCAGGATATTTGACACTGTCATCGCAGAGATCGGGAATGTATGGACCCTTTTCTAAAGCGGAATCGAGCTAATTCAGTTCCACAGCTACATCCATATGCAAAGATGGCGCTTGAAAAAATCTTTACCACGATCGCGTGCGACTATCTGGAGGTGAGGCGGGCATTGGCAGGTGCAGTTCAGGATGAAATTTCGCTCAAGAAGACGGTTCAGACTGTGCTTAAGGGGCACACTTCTTCAGTTAAATCGTTCTCGCTGAACGGCACTCGCATCGTCACTGGTTCTTCGGATAACACTGTTCGGTTGTGGGATGCAGGGACGGGAGAGCCAGTCGGCGAGCCCTTGCGGAGGCACACTTCTTCAATTTCATCGGTCTCGTTCTCGCCGGACGTCACTCGCATCGTCACTGGTTTGCACGATAACACTGGTTGGCTGATGACAGCGAACGCTTCAAACAATCACTCCATTTCCTTCTCGTCCAATCCTATTCATCCTCTGCGCAACACTTCTGAGTCAATGCAGCCAGCATCCCATGACGACTGCAGTCCGACCCCATTTGTCCTGAATGTTGACAGTGGATGGGTCATTGGGCCCAAACATCAGCTGTTGTTCTGGGGTACCCCTCGCTTCTCGACACGCATTTTATAACCCTCACACTGCGTCAGTGATCCCCAAAGGAGGTCCTGAGCTTGATTTGAGCTGCATGGCACATGGATAACACTGTCAAAAGTGCTGAGAGTAGTCTTCAAAGCCCTTACCATTACTAAAACCAACACTTTATGGCAGTCCTTAGCACCGACGATGATCGCAGTGGAAGATTGATCATGGATATTTCAGATACGATTTACATGTGACCGAATGTACAATAGATCATGCATGATGGTGGACTGGCGCGGCTGGCAATGTGCGTGCCTCTGGCAGATCGAAGCCGGCGAGGTCTCAAGCAACGATGATTCTTTGGTTTGCACAATCTTTTGAGCATGTTGACTAAGAGATTACACCATCGCGCAGATTGTGTCGTGTCGAGATCAGAGAATGAGAATGAGAACTCTCAGGCTGCAGCATGCCAAACAATTCAGAGGATAATCACAGTGAATTCCTCGAGTGGATGAATTTCGGGGTTCATGAGAAGGTGTTTTCTTTGTCGCCAGCACCAAGTGGAGTTGACAGTGAATTACTACTGGAATTCAAAAGTATTAATGATGGTGAACAATGCATCTAGATTCTATCTGCGTCCGCAGGCGAGCGAAAATCATCATCCATGTCCATGTCAAAATCTGCTTATCTGTTGCTGGACATTCTCAGGCGCAAAGGGCGAATCCGAATAACCTGCCGATGTGAGATTACCGCGCATGTACCATGTTGCTTGGTCACCGAGGAAAGTCGTTGCCTGGGCATTAGAAGTCAGGTTGGCAAGCACTTATAAAATAATTCGAATCAGGAGTCGACGAGAGTGTTGGCACCACAGACCTCGAGTACTGCGCGTCGCAACGCTTGATCGCGAACCGAGTTCTGCACAAGACTGAAAAGAAGCTCCCATGTATGTCTGCGTTTGAGCACCTTCCCATCTTCTGTGCTCGTCATACCATCAGATAAGAACCTAACGATCCATCCACGCTCTTGCTTCCGGTCATTCGAACTGCCATAGATCATGCCGTATAGCATTGGCACATCGGTCACGTCGAGTTCTGGGCGTCGAAGAAGGAAACGTGCCGTGCGTTAGTAGATGAAACTTGAAGGATAAAACACCACGAAACAGCATGAGATAGAATCAATGCTGCATACGAAGGCAGTTGTGAGGGAGGACCATCGGATGAGGGTTTGATTAGGTTCTTCAGAGGGTAAAGATATACAGCGCGTACTGCTTTTCTTGCATGTCCGAAAGCTGACAAGGAGTGAGCATCCCGACACCTTAGCATAACGAAAAACAAGATGACATATGAATCTCCACAGATTTCCACACCCTTGCCAACAAGCCGAGCGAGGCTTTACGAGTTTTCATCTTTTGCAGACTAAAAACGCTCGATCTGAACGTCTGCACCCATTCGAGCGACGAAGCCGGAGGATGATGCGCAAGCATTTAAGCAACGAGTAAAGTCACGAATGATGAATCGTAAACCTGCTCATCCAGGCCAACTTTCTCGCCTTCCTGTTTGTCTGACATACGTCTCCATATCGGAAACACATGACAGGTTTTCAACATGCGTATGGAATTCATGTGTGTACTGCATCAAGCTGGCTTGAGGCAGATATACAAGGGGAAGGTGACCGCTTGGCGAGAATGGATGATATAGGCGTCACCTTTTCAGCCTTGTGTAAGCGGAAGATATTCAGCAGATTTCGATCTGAGGCAGAGATGGTCCCGCCATATATGCGCATGAGTGGAATGCCATGTGAAGGAGCTGGTGTGTATTGGTGAGGTGGAGTCGGAATAGGGCAGCGATGACACGGGTGATACGATCTCTTCGAGATGGCTCTTCAGAACCACATAGTTTGAAGCACTGAGGGCGTTGGAGTATGTATATGCAGAGCTCGATTTACAATGACGGGCTGAAAGCATACAAATTGAGCCTGAAGCTGCACAAGATGACAAGATAGAATTACCTTGAAGGGCGAGCACTGCAGCCATTATCGAGAGCAACGGTATCAGCAAGTCGATTCCGAATGATGGAGGTCAATAGAGGCTCTACAAAGTATGCCTTTGCCTTGAATCCTTGCTTGGCGATTTTCACTGCGAACATGATTTAGCCGAGGTGCATGAAAAGTTCAATCCGACGCACATCATTGGGTTAGAATCAATCGGTCCTCTTCATCTTCGCTTCAGGGCCAGAGAATCCTACATACCCCACTGCAGTCCACGCTCAATTGTGTCACGAGATCGGTCAGTGGAGAAAATGATTGCAAGCGAGAGGCAATGCACACGCTTTCGAGGACAAATCGGTCGACAGCAGGTTGCGTTTTCTTCTGCAGCAAACTGGCGAGCTGTTGTGTATGAGCTGCATCTGATTTGATTAAGATGCAGATGCAGCGGATGCACAAGTGTCTCAGGCCGTCAGGACAACGATACTGAGGCAACAGACGATCAAAGAGCGCAATCACAACGTTATCTTGGAACAAACCGATAGCATCACCACACAGAGAATCCGAAACAACATGCACAGCTGGTAGCTCGAACGGAATGGTCGTCCAAGCTCCCGAGTTGAACCATGCGACAAACTCCTTTGCAACATTGGATTGAGCATAAACCAGCCCGGACACAATGTGACGTGAATTCCATCCGACTCGCCTGTTGGAAGAGCCTCGAGACGAAATCAGCGGGCAGTATGCCCAATCGTGAATATCCAGACGTTGATAGGTATGAGGTGATAAAGAAAAGTCCAAAGGTCTTCGCTCGTTGGGGCCGCCCATCGTGGCATGGCGGAAGATATGAAGTCACTGCAACAGCGATCATTTTCTCCAGCACCTCGGAGGCAGGCTGAGAAATCGGGATCCTCGAACTAGCGCACGTGAAGGAACCCTTCAGGAATCTAGGGCAAAATCCAGAACCTCCAGCGCAGATGGCGTAAGAGCAGCATCATCGGCATCGCGCGCCTGATCGATGATGTTTAGAAGATTGCTCCAGTTTGCATAACGTAGCCACAATTTGATGGAACATCCCTGGAGAAACATCAGCAACATATATACTCACGCATGGAATCATCGTACCGTCTGCAGTCGTCCTGACTGAATCGAAGCGTCAAAACACTCTGTCCAGTATGTACAAATTGAGGAGACCTTTGTCCTATCTACCTCACTACTGGGATCAAGAGAAACATCGAGAGACGCACATGGATCTGCTTAAACGATTAACGAAGGAGAGCAAGGTAGCATTCAGAACATTACCTTCTTGCACGGCATCAGGAAGATCTCCAGACATACTCTGGCATGGATAGATGTTGCCCTCAATAAGACACTCCTTCAGCCGAGCGCCATCTTCCTTCGAGAGTTCCCCAAGCGCCCTCTGCATAATTGCACATAGCAATATGCATTGTGAATGCGTGCACTCGAGCTTTCAGCTAGAAATATGCAGTCAATCTCGATCGGAATGAAAAATAGATAAACGTTGCACACACGCAAAGGTACTCCATCGATTTTCGTAAGTCTGCGACCTCTGAACTTGTGCTGGGCTCCGCGTGTCCACGCACCTCTGTGAGACGACTGAGACACCTGTGCATGATCGATACTTCACGCCGGATCGCAGCGGTGACGCAAGCATACTGGGAGTACAAGTTCTTGGGCATCATAGCATTAGCCTTTTCCCAGAGATGATACGCAGAAATATCAAGTCTCTGCTCGCCCGCCAATTTGAACACGAGCCTTCTTACGAACCCAGCAATGGCGAGAGTATCTGACGGAGCGAGCAATTTTCCCGCTAGTTTCGCAGCAAATTGTGCAAGCACAAGTATGACTGATGGACTGAGCGCATCGACTGCTAAGTTCTCCATGGTAGAACATTCCAAAGAGCCTCCAAGAATCAATACGGTGTTTTTAAGAAGCAGGTGGTACCCAGAATGAGAGCCGATGATTTGATACCATCATGCATCCATCCTTTCCCAGAAAAGTGAACGTCGACCTGCGGTCATCATGGGAGGTGCCTGTGAGTAGCTCGGTAGTGTCGCGTAGTGCATGGGTTGAGTTTGACGAGAAGGAAATGAAGTCATCGTTCAGTGTTGGGGGTGGAATGAAACTGCAATGTGGAGAGGACGCTGAACAGTCTTCTTTGGCGTGGTCGTGCAACGACTTCCCAATCTCTGCATACCAGACCTGGACAGTTCGGTTGGGAGATGACAAGTCCAAAGAACGCGATATTCGCCATTCATTTCGATGATTGTCAGATTTCCAGCGTCAGTCCTACAGCAGGCCAGTACCTAGGATAGTGATCATCAACGGGGATCTTTCATAAGCGACGCTGCATACCCAGCGACCAACTCTGGACATGCCACCAGAATATCAACGCAAGTTCCTGCTCTCTGGCATCTTCATTAACCTTGAGGCTCTTTCGTTATGAAATGTCCCCGCTCTTTGGCGCGTCAATGAAATCAGCATCGGCATCACGAGAATACCGTCCTCTGAAAGAAATGCTCAGTCCTGGCCGTGTACATATAGCGAGCAAATGGCGCACAAGATTTGCCGGGATGTGGTGACCATCAGCATTTTCAGCGACGGCAAGCTCGTGCACTTTTAGAAGCTATTCCAGACGTTAATTCTTCGCCTGCTAGGTCAAGTATCACTCACATGAATTTTCGCGGTCCATGTCACTTTTGGATGAGACCACAGCCCAACCTAACACACTTCAAGGACTTTGCGAATGACCAGATAGGGATCTTGAGAAAGGCCTCTAAGATAGACAGGAATGTCTCTCTGTTGCTCGAGGAAAGTCGATTTCATCAGTGAGGAAGTTTCGGGGTCAATGAAGGAGAGGAAGAAGACATAATGAGTGCAGATGTCTGATCGACGAGATTCAGAAAGGCCAAGGTCTACATATGTCGCGGGGGCGTACCAGATCTTGCGAGCTCATCCTTCCCTTTCCTCCTCATACGACACTTTTACCAAAATCTAAAGTTTAAATTCTTGTCAATTTGGATCTGCCATCGTATGGAAGCCGACGGACGTTCATGTTCCATGGAAACGCTTCGAAAGGCGTCTTCTGTTTCCTGCCAACTCTGAGTGTTCAGCACTTTCAATGAACGAGGATAAGTTCGTTGGAACCAGATATATATGATGCCATTTCGTGGATCATTTTGGCGACAAGAGCGCTTTGATGACTGGATTGCAGTGCGAGTGGTAGTACGGGAAATGAGAGGACAGCAGAGTAAGGACAGAGGATAGCAGAGAGTGATAAACTGGATGACAAATGCATCGCAACGTGAAAACGCCAAGAGAAAGAGATTAGAATGCACGCACCTGACTCAGACCCTCCCATATCATGAGCACCTGCCGAACTCTCCACTGGCATCCACCGCACGACAAACCTTTCATCTTAGAGGAACAACGGTCTCTCCTGACTTGACAGATAGAGTTGAGCTAGTGCGTGATCCGCTGCCAGTGAGACATCGGCCTGGTACAACCTTCAGTCACGCCGCCTCCCGATGTCTTGTGTGAGACGGTGGCAGCTGCTATACCCCGGGTTAGTACGCCGGTAATACCGTACCCGTACCCGTACGGTGATGATTTTCCGACCCGTGCTAGATTGACATTCGAATGCCTGCTTGCCTCGATCGAGGCGGTGATAGTCTCCACACAGTCGTTTGGTCCAAATTCCTTATCGCTTGGCGCTCATGGCGACATCGTATTGTCAGTGATTTTTGTTGTGCATACATAAAACGGCAAACGACACAATTCACATCAAAGAGATCCGATTTCAGCTACATAGTATCCATGCTACGTTCCATTCAAGTTACGATGTCACTGCCTCGAGGCGTTCTGATTTGGAACCCTTATCTTACTTCGCTCACTGCCTTGGGGCGTTTATTATGCCCTATATCAATGATTTGGGACTCTTATCTTCCTTCGCTTCGACTCTCATCAGCTGCTATTCACAATGACACGAAGAAAAGGCAAATCGTCGGGAACTTCGACTCAACAGACCAATAAATCTAGCAAAGCAACAACTTCAGGCAATGGTGCGGTACGTGGTTTTCAAGGATCACTTTGTCCACTCCACTCCAAATACTGACATTATCGCATCCTTCGTCTAGCACCGGCCCCGTAGCAAAGCTCGTCGATTTTTAGAGAAGTTCAAGAACAAGTTAGGGTTCTCAGTGAGTCTACGAGCATGTGTAATGAGCAATACGATTAAGATCGCAACATGAAGGATTCTCGTAGCCCTAGCCCTGCTCCCTCCAATATCGAGGTAGATTCTCAAATTTGCTTCGGTCTATTTTCTAAATTTTGGGTCACGCAGGCTCAGGCGGCTCCGTCTGACGTGGAAGTGGAGGCTAATGCCCAATCGTCACTTCAGGGCGCTCAAGAGGCTGAACAGCGCATACATTCACTTCCGGAACCTGAGATAACTGTAGCTTCTGTTCTTCAAGGCGCACAAGAGGATCTCGATGTTCTTGACAATTTCGAGGAAACATATCTCCAACCCCTCAAGATATTCGACGCTGTGATCGGAGAGATTTCGAATGTATGCAGGCCCTCTTCTCGATCAGAGCTGAACTAACTAGTTCCACAGGCACATCCATACGCAAAGATAGCACTGGGCGTGTTATCTTGCACAGCCAAAGTATGTTCTCATTTTCTCTCTCCCACTGTCACTCACCAATCATTTGCACAGATTATTCTAGCTCAAAGGGATCGCGACGCCGCAATACACGAACTTCTCAAGAAGTTAGGTGAAGTTTACAGCTTCACACAAAACGAGATGCTTTGCAAAATTACGTCGATGCACCCTATCCTTGGAAAGATTTCTCAGCAGACCCGTGAATGTGCTGATTTTGTCAAAAAATATTCTGAGACCACGAACTTTTGTGAGTCTTGATAAGCCGTTGCGCTTCGTACCGTCTTGAGCTTCTGCCATCATCACAGGGAAGAGACTTGGAAAGAACGTTCTCTCGGAAACGGAAGATACGATCAAAAAGTACAACGACGTGTTCGATAGGCTCATGCAGAACTTCCGGGACAACCTTACTCGTGAGGTTACGATACATGTCCTCTACACCGGTAAGTGTCCGGACATCATTGCGACTTGACATGTATTCATACCTTTTCAGAAGAAACACTGGAGCTCAGCAGTATGACTTATGCAGACGGCGCGGGACTAGACACCAGAAAACAATGCCTCGAAGGGACGCGCACGGAGATCCTTTCCCAGATCACGGAATGGGTCAACAGCACTGGGGACAACGTTCCATGTGTGCTTTGGCTATCTGGCCCCGCGGGCAAGGGAAAATCAGCTATCGCCCACACCATCGCCAAATCTTTCGAAGACATGGGAGGGCTTGGTTCATGTTACTGTTTTGACCGTCAGCGAGAAGCAGATCGTCGCCATGAAAAGATCTTTTCCACGATCGCGCGCGACCTGGCTGACCGTGACCCGGAGATGAGGCGGGCACTGGCAGATGCAGTCAGGACCGCGAGTTCGCTCAAGAAGACAGCGGATATCGCCCAGCAGTGGCAGAAGCTTCTTATCGAACCACTGGAGAAGTCATCTAGGCCAACTGGGGAACCCATCGTCATCGCGATCGATGCACTGGACGAGAGCGGTGGAACAGAGACACGAAGAGAACTCCTTCAGATTCTAGCTGGGAAACATCAAAACCAAGCTGTCCCCAAAATCACAGATCTCCCTGGCAACTTCCGCTTCATCGTCACCTCTCGCCCGGATCGCGACATCAAAGACGAGTTTCGTGATGTTCAACATATTCAACAGATGTCCATGGATGATATTCCACTAGAATTCGCAAAGCGCGACATCCATGCTTACGTATCCAAACAGTTGAAAGAGTTGGATTTTCAGGACAAAGAGCTTGCAGTCCTCGCTGAGAAAGCTGACGGACTTTTCGAGTGGGCGCGTCTCGCTTGTGAATACATCAAATATTCCGATACTGGACTATCTCTAAAGGATTGCTACGGTGCTGTGGTGTCCCGCGATCCTGCAGAGAGAAGCGCGTTATTGTACGACATGTATCGCCTTATTTTAACAGGTATCATGCATGGGGGTACATCTCCGCATCCGCTCAACCTGCGTTTGATGAAGCTAGCGAGATTTCGCTCAGTGATGGGACAAATACTAGGGACAGCCGAACCCCTTCCTTTGGCTTCCCTGAAAGTCATGAGGGACCGCTTTCCAAAGCAGGAGGACAGGTTTGAGGTGGAGGATGTAGTAAAAAGTATGGGCTCCCTCCTCAGCGGCACCACTAACACAGATTCCCCAATTCGGCCCCTTCACGCATCCTTCCATGATTTCTTGACGGACAAAGCATCTAGTGGAGAATTTTTCATCGACAAGACTGACCTGTCAAAGGCGCAACATGACCTTGCTTTCGCATCACTTCGAGTGATGAAAGACGGTCTTCAATTCAATATCTGTGATTTAAAGTCGTCGTATCTGCCTAATAGCAAGGATCCCGGGCTGCAAGAACGAGTTAAAACATACATCCTTCCACACCTATCATATTCATCTCGATTTTGGACGTCGCACGTACGAACTACGGTCTTCGACAAGGAGCTCGCGAAGGAAGTGAAATCATTCTTCGACAACGAGCGGCTGTTTTTCTGGCTCGAGTTACTCGCTTTGATCAATGCACTCAGCGGTGCAGTGCCTACCCTCTCACTCATTCCCCAGTGGCTGAAGGTGAGTACATTGCTCCTGAGGGTCCGATAAAGTGCTCATGCGCAACCACAGGGCCATCCCGAATTCAAAGATGTCTCATCGACTGCAATGGATGTACAGAGGTTCATCCAAGTATTCGGCGGGATCATTTTGCACAGCACGCCACATTTGTATGTATCGGCACTCCCATTCTTGCCTGCCAACTCTCCACTATCGAAGCATCTTTCTGCACGGTTTCCGAATACTCTTCGTGTGGCATCTGGACGTATTATGAACTGGCCGGTTGTTCAGGCTGTGCTTAGGGGGCACACTTCTTCAGTTTGGTCGGTCTCGTTCTCGCCGGACGGCACTCGCATCGTTACTGGTTCTTGGGATAACACTGTTCGGCTGTGGGATGCAGGGACGGGAGAGCCAGTCGGTGAGCCCTTGCGGGAACACACTTCTCCAGTTAACTCGGTCTCGTTCTCGCCGGACGGCACCCGCATCGTCACTGGTTCTTGGGATAACACTGTTCGGCTGTGGGATGCAGGGACGGGAGAGCCAGTCGGTGAGCCCTTGCGGGGGCACACTGACTCAGTAACGTCGGTCTCGTTCTCGCCGGACGGCACTCGCATCGTCACTGGTTCTTGGGATTACACTGTTCGGCTGTGGGATGCAGGGACGGGAGAGCCAGTCGGTGAGCCCTTGCGGGGGCACACTTCTCCAGTTAACTCGGTCTCGTTCTCGCCGGACGGCACTCGCATCGTCACTGGTTCGGAGGATAACACTGTTCGGCTATGGGATGCAGGGACGGGAGAGCCAGTCGGTGAGCCCTTGCGGGGGCACACTTCTTCAGTTTTGTCGGTCTCATTCTCGCCGGACGGCACTCGCATCGTCACTGGTTCTTACGATAACACTGTTCGGCTGTGGGATGCAGGGACGGGAGAGCCAGTCGGTGAGCCCTTGCGGGGGCACACTTCTTATGTTTTGTCGGTCTCGTTCTCGCCGGACAGCACTCGCATCATCACTGGTTCGGACGATAACACTGTTCGGCTGTGGGATGCAGGGACGGGAGAGCCAGTCTGTGAGCCCTTGCGGGGGCACACTTCTTCAGTAACGTCGGTCTCGTTCTCGCCAGACGGCACTCGCATCGTCACTGGTTCTTTGGATAACACTGTTCGGCTGTGGGATGCAGGGACGGGAGAGCCAGTCGGTGAGCCCTTGTGGGGGCACACTTCTTCAGTAACGTCGGTCTCGTTCTCGCCGGACGGCACTCGCATCGTCACTGGTTCTTTGGATAACACTGTTCGGCTGTGGGATGCAGGGACGGGAGAGCCAGTCGGTGAGCCCTTGCGGGGGCACACCAATTCAGTTTTGTCGGTCTCGTTCTCGCCGGATGGCACTCGCATCGTCACTGGTTCGGAGGATAACACTGTTCGGCTGTGGGATGCAGGGACGGGAGAGCCAGTTGGTGAGCCCTTGCGGGGGCACACCAATTCAGTTTTGTCGGTCTCGTTCTCGCCGGACAGCACTCGCATCGTCACTGGTTCTTTGGATAACACTGTTCGGCTGTGGGATACAGGGACGGGAGAGCCAGTCGGTGAGCCCTTGTGGGGGCACGCCAATTCAGTAGCGTCGGTCTCGTTCTCGCCGGACGGCACTCGCATTGTCACTGGTTCTTGGGATAAGACTGTTTGGCTGTGGGATGCAGGGACAGGAGAGCCAGTTGGTGAGCCCTTGCGGGGGCACTCTGACTCAGTTTTGTCGGTCTCGTTCTCGCCGGACGGCACTCGCATCGTCACTGGTTCTTTGGATAACACTGTTCGGCTGTGGGATGCAGGGACGGGAGAGCCAGTCGGTGAGCCCTTGCGGGGGCACACTTCTCCAGTTAACTCGGTCTCGTTCTCGCCGGACGGCACTCGCATCGTCACTGGTTCTTGGGATAACACTGTTCGGCTGTGGGATGCAGGGACGGGAGAGCCAGTCGGTGAGCCCTTGCGGGGGCACACTTCTCATGTTAACTCGGTCTCGTTCTCGCCGGACGGCACTCGCATCGTCACTGGTTCGCACGATAACACTGTTCGGTTGTGGGATGCAATGATGAGGCAGCTATTGCAACAGTGCGACGTGTCAGACCCTTTACCATCCTCAGATGAACATTGCACGATCGAGGCCACCACTACCATGACATCGAGCGCATCGAACAATCACTCCATTTCCTTCTCGTCCAACTCCATTCATGCGCTGCGCAACACTTCTGACCTCATGGAGAGTGCATCCCACGACGACCGCAGTTCGACCTCATTCGTCCTGGATGATACCAATGGATGGGTGGTTGGCCCCAATCGTCGGCTGTTATTCTGGGTACCACACGCTTCTCGACACTCATTCTATAATCCCTCAACTGTATTAGTGATACCAAGAGGAGGTCCTGAGCTGGATTTGAGCCGCATGACACATGGACAACACTGGCAAAAGTGCCGAGAGCAGTGAGTCTCTTCAAAGCCCTTCCCATTCCTTGCAATTACTAAAACCGACGCTTGTAGACCTTAGTTCCGACGATGATTTCAGCGATGGAACAATCATGGAGATTTCAAATACAATTATGATGTGACCGAATGTACTATGGATCATGCTCTGTATCCTATTTTATGCGCGGCATTTTATCAAATTTTATCATTGTCCATGCGAACGACGTGAGCTGACTGAGGATCTTGCACTCATGATCGTGGACCGGCGCGTCTGACAATGTGCCTGCCTCTGGCAGATTGAAGCTAGTGTGGTCTCAAGTAATGAAGATGACTTTAGGTTTACACAATTTTTACGAGTGTTTTGAACATGATGTCGACTAAGATATCACACCGTCGCGCAGATTGTGTCGTGCCGAGATCAGAGAATGAGAGCTCTCAGGCTACTTCACATGCAGCATGCCGAACAATTGAGGATAATCACAGCAAATTTCTCGAGTGGATGAATGCCGGGATTCACTGAAACGTGTTTTCTTTGCCGCCAGCACCAAGTGGAGTTTATAGTTAATTACGAATGGAATTCAGAAATGATGGTGAACAGTACATCTAGATTCTATCTTCGTCTATAGGCAAGCGAAGGCCATCATCCATGTCAAATTCTGCTCATCTGTTGCTGGCCATTCTCAGGTGCAAATGGCCAATCCGAATAACCCGCCGATGTGAGATTACCGCGCATGTACCATGTTGCTTGGTCGCCCCGCTCAAGCGCGATGTCCTTCAGCAGGCGGAATGGAAGATCGGGCTAGAGAAGAGGGGTACATCAGTCACAAACAATTCCGAGAACAAATGGCTCACGTTTGGCATAAACAACCTCCCGAATCCAACAAGGCCGCCTTTACTGTGTACAGTCTCAATTGCGCTGTCCCGGGTATGCCCATTTGTGCTGATGAAAGTACTTCCTTCGACCCCTTTCCAAATATCACGGAGGTAGTCGCTGTTTTTGTCAGCAGTGATTTCGGCGGGCATCGGTTCTACGACGTGGATATACGCAAGTTTGTGTTTGCGCAGCTGCTCGACCAAGTAGGAGAACTGGGGCTTAGGGTCTGCCATGCCCATACCTACACCACAAATCAGCTAAATGAACATTGTCAGGATTTCATCATACACGTACCGTTGAATACGCCCCATGGGCTTATCCGGAACCCCGTCCTCTCAGCACCAACAGCCTCCACAACAGCATCTGTCACTTCGAGTGCGAACCTTGCGCGATTCTCGATGCTGCCGCCGTACCCGTCTGTACGTTGGTTGGACACGTCTTGTATGAACTGATCGATCAAGTAGCCGTTCGCGCCGTGAATTTCAACGCCATCGAAACCAGCTCGAATGGCGTTTTTTGCGGCAGCGACATATGTGGTGACATATTCTTTGATTTCTTCAATGGTGAGTGCGCGTGGGATGTCTGGTTTTCCGGGGAGGGGGACGGGCGAGGCACTGACATAAGGACTATTGTTCTCTTTGGCAAGAACGGCTGTCTCAGCTGCGCGGCCGAGTGCCCAGAGTTGTAGGAAAATGAAAGAGCCCTTTTCGTGGACTGCTTCTGTTACCTGCAGTCCAGGACGTGAGTCAGCTCTCATCCAGTAATCACCAAAATGCAACGCACCTTTTTCCATCCTTCTACATGGGCATCGGTGTATATCCCAGGGACGTTATCGTAACCCCCAGCTTGCTGGGATATGAATGTGGCCTCTGAGACAAGGAGCGTACCAGGGGCAGACCCTCTCTGAGAGTAGTAGGCTGGTGCTTGTGGGCTTGGGACATGATCTGCGTGTGCGCGTACACGGGTAAGTGGGGCGAGGACGATGCGGTGCTGCAAGTTGATGTTGCCTACGCGGATGGGGGAGAAGAGTGCGGAGGTCGAGGAAGACATGGGACACTACTGGGTATGGGTTGATGATGGTATTGATGGGAGTAACTGCGATTCATGGCGTGTGTTTTATAGCCAGGCTGCAGTGCTGAAACGTTCAACAGTTGATGGATTTGTCAGGGACATCCAGATATCATCGATGCGCTGCCAGCAATGCATTGCTTCGGAATCAGTCAGCATATGGCATTCGGATGAGGTCATCATATAAATTACAAATCATTTTTCATAAGGGACTATCTCTTGTCAAGTCGTTGTTACTTGCCACTAGTCATCCCTTCGAGTCGAGCTAGACATTGACAGACAGACGGTCACGAGTTGGCAGCTCTCACAAAGTCCTGCCCATCTTTGCCCAACAAGTTGTGCCCATCCGGATTGAATGTTCCAGTTTGTCATCTCGATAGGCGCCCAGTAATACTCTCAGCCTGGTTCTCAGATCTACATTTATCGCAAAAGCTGTCGTCAGCCTCAGGTATCGGGACGCCATCTGTCATCTTGCTCTTTGCAGGCCTTACATCAATATCTGCTTACCATGCAAGTGTACAGTGCATCATCCTTCGTATTCAATTTTATGCCCAGCAACCAGTTTGAGTTCAGTGTTGGGTGAGTGAACGACTTATTGAAGTGCTGACTGATGATGTTCAAACTGGTTTGTGAGAGCACTTAGCGACGGACAAGGCATTCCAATTCTATGAGATGCGGATGCGCGTACAACGTGGATTGTGTTGGAGCACATAGCAATGACAGCATCGGTACTTCCTCGTAGCAGACTGAGAAACTGAATAGAAGTTGTTGCGGTCATCCGGGGCTATTCAAGTTCAAGTTCCCGTTACACTGAGCATATTTAAAGTGGGCTAAGAAACTGAGAAAATTGGGTGGGATGTGTAAGTCCACTGTATTCACTGTGTGGTACAACATGTGATCGTGGTTCCACGACGAAGGCAGCGAGAACGAGAACACCATGAAAAGGATGCATGCAGGGTGATGCGAGATGTGAGGCGTGAAAAAATAGCTGGAGGGGGAAAGCACCGTATAAAAGCAACTTGAAGCGAACGGGGGGATGAAATTGAGGCAACGCGAACAGTAGGAACTAACATGAGAGGTCACTTCCGGTACAATAGATGGCACTGACTCGCTGGGGTTGCCAGTGAGGGTGATTGCCAGTGCCAATTTGCCACAAACCACTAGCCTATCGACGTAGTATTTGTGCCTGTTTACCAGCACCTTCAATTTCTATCAAGGACAAACAACTCGTCATCTTCCATGAATATGAGTCCTCTAGATGCCGCATATGCAACGGGGCTTTGCTATCTTCTGGCCCCAGCAGGCTCGCGCTCAGTCATGACAACCGTGGTCATACTTCTGTTCACCAGCCGTAACACTTTCCTGCCAGCTCCAAGCATTTTGCCCAGATATGTAGCACTAATACTTGAGAACGCCATCGACCTCTCAATTCTGGAGTGTGTTGCATGGCTGCTCAGCTGCTCAGTTGTCATGTATGCGACTCGCTCATTTTGGGAGAAATTCCTCATGGTCATCCCCATCCTCGCCTTTTCTGGGTACATCATCTTGCAATGGGCAGCCGCAAGTCCCCTCCACCATCAGTTACAGAGCAAGATGGAGGCGCCGGTGCGAGATGGATTTGTCACAGTTGGTGACAGCAACCCAGACTTGCTGCCCTTGGACCACCCGTTATCTAAACTTGTCGTGGATACCAAAACTGAGCTCTCAAGGGCCCATTCCCTCCTTCGCTTTTTTGCTGCTGCATCTGTGCATATACGTGGGCCTCTTGATATTACCTGGGCTGTCCAAAAATACTCCCGCCTCATCGGCAATCGACGTTCACGAATCATTCGGTTCGTGTCTCCTCGGCGATTCAATCCGAATAGTCCAATCACCCCTCCTCCTCTTGGTCCGCGCTATGCAATGCTTCACAATGAAGCGGATGACTTGGACATCCCATGGCTATCTACGTTCATTCCAAGTGCAATATGGATTGATAGACGATTGGCAAACATGTGGGAAGATGAAAGACGAACGGAACTTCCACCACCCCCAGGATATAATGGGTATGCCCTCTTTTTGATCTCAGTTCAATGCACTCAGTGGCGATTATCAGTCAATGTGATCTTTTCCTCAAAGCTACCATTGTCATGAGATGTTGAAGGCAATCCTTTTGGACGTCGAGAAGACCGGACACCTTCCAGACGATGATTAAACTTGTACTAATACCACAAAGGAACATGAATCATGCACATTGAACATCCCATCACCTATATGATTGGCGATAGCGATCAACTGTAGACGTTTGAAGCCCGGTAAGATACTAAACTCTGTGTACTTCTATATCTTTCCCTTGCTTTTAAGACATCATCCTCCGACGGTGGTTGTTCTTCTGGGAGCTCTGCTATAACATTTTTCAGCACTGAAATCATGTCATCGTGCGTGACAGGATTATCCGGGAAAGTGGCAGACTTGCTACCATTGGCTCTAATTTGCAAGGAGCCTGGAGGCGATAGCTTTGAGGCGAGATGTGCAAGACCTTTCACAATAGGCGGATGGTTGAAGTAATCTGAAAAGCACGCATTGCAGGTGGAAGTCCAATCCTCCACCCGAAATCTCTCCTGACAAATGTCTAGCCGATACGAAAGCAGGAGATCTGGCCGCAGCCACTTGGGTACCCAGCTAGGTAGTTCCGTGCGACTTTGGCTATAAGGCCCAACAAAGTTGATGCAAATGAAAAGCATGACCCAGAGGAATGATTCCAGATCGTGTCTGCGTCGCGGCGAACAGCCCTTGTGCCACAAGATTTCTGATGCCAAAAAATGTTCATATTCCTACAAAACCTCTAGTCGCTGAAGTAATACAAGTCCTCAAAAGTCTCACCGAGAGTCTGCAAAGACTGATCATCTGATTTCCAGGATTGTCCATGTGTTTTGCAAATCTCCACCCGCGGAGCATCGCTTGCCGTATGGGAGGTGTTCCATCTGAATTCCAAAACGGTATGACATTCTCGTCGCTTGGATCATTCACATAAAGACAGATGGAGCGCGGATTGATGTCATTATGAAGCAGCTTGTGCGAGAAATACGCGGTACGGTGTGCTATTGTGCACAATTCAACGTCGTGTCGAACCGTACAACGCGTTGTCACTCACTTTCTATGCATGATAGCATCGCTGAGAAAAACTCCTTGCGAGATGAAAAGTAGGTGATGCCGATGAGATGCTCTACAGTTTGGATGACGCTTTCTACTATCAGATGACGCGGACCAAAGAGTCTCTTTTCGTGGGTGATCGTACAGTCAACCGTCATAGATCGATATGCCCCTATTTTTGGCACCCCCTCGAGAGTTTTCAGTTCATCCAAAAACTGTGCATGATCCTGAGGAACGGCACCGCAATCTACAATGAATTTCCATCGGAAGGGGCAATTACAAGGAAACAGAGATCCGTCGAAGGACCCGAAGACCGGTGGTCTTGTTAGTCTGACGCGCGCGTGATGATCTGCGCTCTGACGCATTTGGGTGGCTTTCTGATAACAGATCGTTTTGATACATTTGGAGGATACACCGTCGGGTTGCATCGAAGTAGACTCGACGTTGTGATGACACCCTAGATGATAGCTATCACACGTAGCCAAAGTGACGATGCAGCCGAGGACTGCCCATGGATGGCGATGGATGTGAAACGGGGTGGTCATAAAACCGTATCGATCATACTTGACTAGGTGCATGGTGCTTGATTTCTGAATCGATAAACCAAATAGAAACGGGCGATCATAGCGAGAGAGAGAGGTGCTAGCGTTGGACGGAGGAGGCTGAAAGCCACTTTGATCATGTGGGGCGTCCGAGTCATGATGATCAGACACAAGCTCTGCGATCGCGTGCACATCATCCATGGCCAATACACCCTGAGAGTCATGATTCACGAGAAGCAATACCTGATGCTCGGCAATTTTCACTGATGATTCAGTCGGATGCATGACCCAAATACGACGCTTTGGGAGCTTCGACTCCGAAGCGGGCATCGTGGAAAGTGCTGCGTATGACCGTTCTGTCAGGCAGTTCAGGAATAGAAGAGCATCGGAGTAGTGGCTACGATCCGTCCATCGATGCTGATCTCGGTCGTAAAGGCCGTCTTCACATATTCTTTCGAACAACGCATCAATGTTGGGTTCAGTGATGACACTGGATCTGTCCAAAAACTTGGTGCAGACGTGTGTGAGGGTTCCATCCGTTTCATTGGATGGCGTCCCGAACCCCTTGAGGTAAATAGGGGGGGTGGGCCCATTTGTCGCTGAACGCGGTACAGACTAGTCTTGTGATGAGTTCCAAGCAATAATAAAATAACATTCCTGATCTCACGGATAATTGACATTTCGCGTTCATGGTCAATGTATGATGAAAGGTAGAAGGCAGCGACAGCCTGTATAAGTGTCACGATTGATGGATAATGTTTGAGGGGAGATTTAGCACTCACACGCTCAGGAGCCTCCCTCGCGAGCGTCTAAACTGTCACGCACAAATTTCACAGGTCGAAATACAGGGGTAGCAGCCATATACAGCAAACTCAAAATGAAATCCCTTCATGGAGGTTAAGTGTTAGAACGAGTCATAACAATTATTCTGGGCTCTTCAGAGATAACTATTCGTGGTCATCACCAGCATCCTTGTTTACTATCTGCGATGAATACTACTCTAGTTATACCGCTTCACGTCTCCTAGGTGTAGCACGTAGAATATCATCCACCCTGTTCACATCCAAGGTCAAAGGAGGCCTTGTTGTTCGAAAGATGAGCTGCATACCGTATTATCATCTCTGCTGCTTCGCTTGCACTGAGAACAACCTGTCGCTTCAATTTATAGCTTTCTGTGACACCGAGCTGTCTCATCGAACCAATAGTGCCCTGGTTCATATCTGAAAATGTTATGAGTTCTGAATCAACGTGGAAAGAATATAATCATACCGAGTCCGGCATCTGACTGCCCCTCGTAATGCGCTGCTCTTAGCCTGGCAACGAGGTCGCTAGAGTCGTAGCCAGCGTTGTCCGCAAGGATAGTAGGTATTTGTCTCAGCGCACGGCTAAATGCCTCGGCAGCTATCGCCTTTTTGCCCTTAACCTTCCGCGCGGCCTCCTCTACAGCACAACTCATCAACACCTCAGAACATCCACCACCCAGGACAATCCGTGTCTCTTTGACTGTCTGCGATAAGACAGAAAGCGCAT
Source organism: Suillus occidentalis (assembly GCA_016628085.1). Taxonomy (NCBI): domain Eukaryota; kingdom Fungi; phylum Basidiomycota; class Agaricomycetes; order Boletales; family Suillaceae; genus Suillus; species Suillus occidentalis. Next base: position 222,761 of record JABBWB010000033.1, read on the forward strand.
CGTGCAATGAGCGCTCGGCCTCATCGACCATCTGATTAGTTGAACCACGTAGCACAACGGTGCAGGCTTCGCCCGCAGCCACACCAGAGAATTTTATGAGCTGTAACGTCTAATCAGCGCAGGATCAGCGAGCAAACGATCCGCTGACCTTATCCTCGCCAATGATAACTTCCTCGATTAAGTCGCATTTCCCAAGTTTGACTAGATCTGGTCTGTCGAACGTGCTTGCAATTTCTCCACCAGTGACGAGTGATAGCCGCTCAACACCCTCGAAATCGGCGTGCTCAATCACCATGATACCTTTCTCTGCCAAGAGAGACTCGGGGTAATTGTAGATGAGCTGTCGGTTAACAAAGCAATTGATGCCATGTGTAGCGATCGCGTCTACTTTGGCTTTCATTTTTTCCTGCAGTGCATCATGAGAAAATCAATGAAATAACACAAGCGGACAAGTACCCGTTCAGCCCGCTCAAGCTCAGCAAGTTTTCCTGTCGAGTCCACTTTTACTCTGGCTCCAAAGATCTTAATCTTATCAGTGTCCATCGCTTTTGAGGGAGAGTGCCTTAGTTCCAGATCAATACGAGATGCTCGCACACGTACAGGTATTTGCGATTAGGATTTTCGCGTTCTCCATCCGTTTGGGCGAGTTTACAGCGATAGTTTTGTCGAGAATGAAACCTTAAAGGAGTACGCTCGTGAGATAATCAAAACCGGTTATGTCTCTCTACATACCTTCGTCGAGGTATGAGTCTGTGAGTTTGCCTCCGACCTTTTTGATGATCTGGATGTGCTCCAAATCCGTTGAACCCTCGAAGATAGTCAATACAAGCGTCGAATATACCGATCAAAAGGTACCTTCAATCGAAGCACAGCATCCACTGCTAGGTTGGCAAAGTAATCTTTCTCTTGCGATAAGACCTTTGATGACAGGGTCGTACGAGCAATATTGAAAAGATCCTGACGAAACTGGGCAGCATCAGAGCTATACGAGAGCACAAACCGTAAGAAATTTCAAAGCGACGCGAGAAACGCGAAAACTCACGCGTGATCTACCGCTGCCCTCTCGAGTGCGGCAAGCGCAGCGATGCTCGCGACCCGGTATCCCTCAACAATCGTTTGAGGATGTATCTTCATAGCAATCAACTTCTCTGCTTCCCTCAGTAGCTCTGCTGCCAGCACACACACGCTCGTCGTTCCATCTCCGACTTCGTCATCTTGGACTTTGGAAATGTTGACGAGGATCTTGGCTGCTGCATTATCGAGCTGGATGGACTTGAGAATCGTTGCGCCATCATTGGTCACGTTGATGTCCCCTGAGGATGCGGATTGAAGAATCTTGTTCATGCCCTTTGGTCCAAGCGTTGATTTCACAAGATCGCCGAGGGCGAGGGCGCCGACGAAAGAGGATAGACGGGCGTTTTCAGCTTTTTCCTCAGTTGCCTGGATAAAACCTGGTGACGTCGAGCACAATAGGTCATCAATCTGTTAGACTTACCTCGTTACCGAATATGTGCATGGACATGACTGTAGTTTTGGAGGTTGCGGGACAAGTTTAAAGTCAAATCAGACCTCCATCGCGCTCAATTATGTAATGTAGTACATCTTGGGTTTTCGCCGAAGCCGAGCCATCCAACTTGAATATTACTTCCAGCCTCTCATTTCAAGTCTTACAGCTTGACTACGTCGTTTCGGGACAACCGAAGAAAAGGCACTTTATTATCTCACTTCGAAACCAGTTTCACGAACCTTCGACACATTGTCAGCCTGAGCTATCATGATGCGTTCCGTCGAAACCACTTCTGAAACGTATTACGTCCCTCCCGTACCAGCAGAAATGCCACAAATGGCTGCCCTAAGCAACTGATGAACTCGAGTGTTGAGTATGGTTTCATCACCCGGCTCCTTCCCTTCACTGGCGCCTTTGCTCAGCACTACTATAGCTCTCCTCTGGTTTTCTCGTCGACACTTCCTTTCGCTGTTCGAAATGAGTACGAGCCAGAACAGCAGACTCCAGGAAGGCGATATTATTATTTAGTAACAATTGATCCACAGAATGTTTTCTGAATGCTAAATGTTATTCCAGGGTGTTGGGATTGACCGGAGCGGGCAAAAGCATGGTAGGACAACCATGTTTTGACAAAGCATGACTAATTTGACCTCTGAATAGTTCATAAACATCGCTACTGGGGAGCCCAAAACGCGTACGAGTACGGGAATAGTCTCATGTACAGACGAGGTCGCAAGTTCGAAGTATCATCTTTTCCAAGCCTACCCCCGCATACTTCCTGGTCGATACCCCTGGCTTCGATCATAACATATCTGGGGGAATTTAGAGGTCTTTAGCGAATTACTAACTGGCTAAAGGATGCGTGGGTACACAGCGTCGA